>JAQFVV010006264.1:3475891-3793159 GCA_028023455.1 Epiperipatus broadwayi | reverse complement strand
GGGGTTGTAAAAATATTAGACCATTAGGACGGATTAAACGTATATGAAAATATTAAAATGAACTTGATATAATGAACTTGGTTGAATGGATTGTACTTTAGTCAAATAGGGTTTTAGATAGAAATTTTGTTATATATATTATTGTTTTAATTACTATTACTCTTAAAAAAATTTTATATTATACTACTAATCCTATTCTAAGAATTTTTGTTGTATACATATATATTCAGTTTAACTAATTATTTCTATGATTGTAACCAGACACGGCCAAATTAGGCCATTTTAATTAAACTATAAATTCTAGATCCGGGTATATAAATTGTTCGTTGCTTCATGTAATCTCTGCTTTTTCTATATTTCAATATATCTGTAAAAACAATAATAATGTTTTCGTCTTTAAATTATATAATGTAAAATTTTTCTCTTTCTTGCCTCCTTTGTTCTTCCTTAATTGTTCACGGGAAGTACGGGGAAATGAAACAGTAAGATTCGTATTCGAATCTTAAGTTTCACCTTTTCTGTCGTCTCTCACTGACCGGTCTATCCCGCCCAAATTTAAACTTTTTGGTATCGAATTGTGTGTATAGCAATCTTAGAAATATATAAATATATGTAGAATTCAGCATAAACACGCACACATTTCGATCTCAAATTAAAGGCAATAAATAGGGATATTATTCTTTTAATTATATAATTTTGTATAATTTTAATCATTTATTTTGGATTATAAAGTTCGTATTTATTGCTTTGTTTAAATTTCATTTAATAATAATTCTAAAAATATCTGATGTAATATTTAATTAAAAGTTAAAATAATCTTATGTTCCCTTTTTGTTTTTGAAATTTAAAAGCATCGGTCAGTGATAGATAATAGATTAATTAAAGAAAAATTCCCCAAAATGTAATTAGGAAATGTAAAATGTAAACAATAGAATGGCAGCTTTCTTTAATTAAAAAAACCAACTAAATGCATTGATTATCCTCAGGGCAGATTAAATAGAACCTAAAAATATCTTCACAAAAATGTGAAAGATCAAGATAAGAAAAGAGGCCATCTTAGACTTGCTGGAGACATTCACTTAAACTTTAGCTTTGCTCTCGATCACTGAGAGTCTCCAAAAATATAAAAATAATTTGTTCCTGCCAAGGTATGACCGAGTAAAGCACCTAGATTATTCTCCATCGGGAGGTGGCCTATCAGATGTTGAACTTTCATTGCCCGTCATAAATTCACCATGAAGATCTGCTGCCTGAAATAAATGAAAAAGCTGCTGCCATGAAATTAAATGAATATCTAAATACAAGAAAGACTTGCCACTCGTGGACTTTTTGCTGCTAAACTAATGGAATCAGAAAACTTCTTATAAAACAGGTACCTGTCTGTGTTCAAACTCTAGAGTACTCTAATAATATGCTATAGCTCTTCTTCATACTACTTCTCTAAATTATAAAATGTAAAACTACCATATGTATAACTAAAACTGAATAATTAATTTAATATGTTAATTTCTCTAATAATCTAGCTTACCTCACTCTGTCTTTCTTGGGTGCGTATTTCTATAATCTACATTTCTATCTATAGTTATTATTTAATTATTGCATGCTCATAATTATTTCAATTTTCAAAGTTTAAATCTATGATCGCTTAAAACAATGAATGCGTGTCAAATTTTCATTAATATTTACTTTCTTTAATAACTTAACTTTCATATAAATCGACACGCATTCAATGCTTCATTTATTGTAATGCAGGGGTCTACTACTTCGCAAATGGCTGACGTATTAGTTATAATCAAGTTATATATGTTTTGTATTTATTAAATAATCAATGAATAATTCCAGAAAATTACATTTCTTTGAGAGTCACCAACGTTCTTTAGTAAATGTTGATAATGTAGAGCCGAATTAGAAATCTATTTAAATCTCATCATAATCAATTATCAGTATACATGTGTTACGTTTTAGAGACGCGATGACCCATTCCGCCGTGAAATTTCCGGATTCTTCAGGGTTGAAATTAATCCCAGTCGTCCTACACAAGCGGGCATAATGGGTGCTCCCGTAGGATTTGACAATGTCATGCAGCCAGCCGGCAAATTGCGCCACGTACCGCTTGTCCCTGGTTATGCTTATGTGACACCTTACTTCGTCGGACCGAGGCAGAGACCAGTCTGATATTCTTATAAACCCATTCGCGGCATTGCAGTTTCGATATACTGCCATTCCATATCGCCTTTCTAAAGCGTACCACGTGTTCCTTTGCTTAATTTTATTATTCTATATATCACTCCGCCTCTGCATTATCTTCATAATTCACTCTCAAATAAATGTTTGCCCTTAGTTATAAATAAGTATTTTAATTAAATAAATGTATGTCTGCCGTTACTCTTATAACCCATACTTTAGACTCTTGCATTGCAAAGGTATAAATCCCTCCAGGCATGCATTAGAAATACTTACTCGAGAATTTTAGGTAGCTAGATTACGCTTTCAAATAAATGTATTCCTTTTGTAAACATTACAGTATCGGAAATACCGCTACTGAAATCCTCAATATAAAATAATGTCTAAATAAATAAATGTACTCTTTAAAATATATTCATGTCGCAAATTCCGCTACTGAAGCTTTGAATCCCTAAAATCTTATTAGTAAATGATTTTATTAAAATGTATTAATAAATAATTTTAAACGATACGTCTGCAGTTACGTTTCATTTATTCGATACCCATTCTATATAATATTTCCTCGATTATGTAAATATGAATGTTTAATTAATATTAGTTTGATTATTGGCTAACTCGAGAATAAAATCATGAGTCTCTTGCATATCCCTGACCACCGTGCCTAAGGAAATATTTACTAATGTCGCATCAGATGCATTGTTTCGTGGATTGTATTGTGGAACCGATAAACTATGTTCGACAATATATAAACATGGATGTACTGCTTACCAACATGCATTAGCCAATGTAGTGAGTTTATTGGCTTTTTACCTCTGAGTTTAAGATCATGAATCACCATGGTCTTTCTTCTCAGCTGCCTGATAAGGCAAAATGAATATATGTGTTAATGAAAAAAAAATTTTTTATCATAGATATATACAATCATGACAGACAAAAATAAATCATGTTCCTTATTCCCAGTAGGCTGTAAAGTCACCAGCCAAGGCAGCAGTTGATGACTTAAGGCAGAGGGTGCTAAGGATCCCTGATTCTGAACCCAGGCTGCCTTTTGATGATGATTTTTTATTTAGATACTTACAATTGCAGATCACTTTCAAGTGAAGAAAGATTACAAAAATTTGAAGAATTGTTTTATATTAAATGGGACATTATTGGACTTTGTAAAGTTAGAAGAAAAGGTGAAGAGATAATTGATTTAAAAAATGGGCATATACTCGCTACAAAGGCACAAATTTTGGAAGTACAAGTGGAGTAAGATTCATTATAAATAAAAAGTGGAAGAACAACATTATGGTGATTGTTGGTGTATCAGAGAAAGTGGCAAGATTAGTTATTCAACTTAATAGCAGATACCAAATGCAGATAATTAAAGTTTATGCCCCAACAAGTTCTCATAGTGATGAAGTAGTAAAAGATTTTTATATGGATGTACAAAAGGCTTTTGATCAGACTAAGAAACATTTTAAAATTATTATGAAAGACTTTAATGCTATAATTGGTAAACAAATAAAAGTTGAAAGTGCTGTAGGTAAATTTGGTTATGGTAATAGAAATGAGAGCGGACATAGACTCGTGGAGTTTGCAGAAAAAGAAAAACTTTATATTATGAATTCTTTTTTTGAGAAAAATGTTAAAAAGAAATGGACATGGAAGCATCCAAATGAAGGTACAGCAGAATTGGATTATATTTTGACTAACAAGAAATACATATTTCAAGATTGTAGTGTCCTTAATAAATTCAACAGGAAGTGGCCATTGATTAGTAAGATGTAAGATACATGTTAATGCAAAACTAGAGAGACAAAAATTATTAAGGAAAACAATATTTACAGCTGATATTCCTAATCTTCAGAAACATTCTAATGAATCTCAATTCGAAGTTGCAAATCATTTTCAAGTATTAGTTGACTTTGAACATGATTTGATTTGAATGAAATTAATAGGAAAATAACTGATACACTTTTAAAAACTGCAACAAAGATAACTGGCAGAAAAGGGCATCAATTTGCCAAGAAACTTTAAACTGAGACTAGAGAATTTATGTAGAAAAGAAGGAATATGAAGATATATAAAAATGATGCATTAAAAAGAATTGAAATATCTCAAATTTTATAAAATGATACGAAAAAGAGTTGATAATGATATAAGAAAGTATAATTGTGAACTAGCAGGGAAGGTTGTAGAAGAGAATAAAAGTCTCAAGAGTATAAAACAACATTTTGGTATTGGTTGGAATATTGGTTGGAAATTTATATCTGCAATAAGAAAAAAAGATGGACTGTTACCAAAAAGAGCGATGACATTATAAAATGGGTAGAAGAGTTCTATCAAGAATTATATAATAATTATATCTGCTGAATTGCACAGAATTTTAAATGAAATGAAATATGTAATTAAATTTATGAAGAAAGGAAAAGCTTCAGATGATGGTTGATATATTAAAAGAAGGAAATGAAGAAATAGAGAAAATGTTGGCAAAGTTACATGCCAAATGTCTAAATGATAAAGATGTACCAGATGACTGGAAAAATGCAGTATTAATATTTAAAAAAGTTGATAAAGAACAAGCTGGATTTAAAGTGATTTTAGTACAGTAGATTACATCCAAGTATTGAGAGAAGTTATATAAAGAACCAATGAAAATGAGTTGCCATTATGCTTAGGATTTGTAGATTATGAAAAGGCATTTGATTCTATAAACATTTCTTCAGTGATTAAAGCATTGAATCAAGGCATAGATCCAGGATATTGTCATATTCTGAAGAATATTTATAAAAATACAACAGCAACAATTAGATTATATAATGATACCAGGATGACTAATATTGAGAAGAATGTAAGACAAGGTGACTCCATATCTTCAAAACTTTTTACAGTAATGCTGCAAGAAATATATTGTGGATTAAAATGGGAAGCTAAAGGAGTATAAATAAATGGATATTATTTAAGACATTTAGATTTTGCAAGTGATGTAGTTGTTTTTGCAAATAATACTTCATAGGTACAGGAAATGTTGCAAGAGTTATCAGATAAAAGTAAGAAAACAAGATTAAAGGTAAGTGTTAAAAAGACTAAAGTTAATGGATTTTCTCAAAAGATGTCAGTGTTGCCAATAATATTATTTGTGGACTCTAACATGAGCTATCATCAATTTAATCAGATATCTGCATATGATTAATAGAGTGCTGTTGTTTGATGAAGGGTGTTTGCCACAAAATGCTTTCTCTTTCTACACATGGTAGCACAAAACTCGAATTGATTTACTGTATTACAGTGGTGAAATTTATCATGATTTAGAAGCTGATCTGCAATTAGTAACTTATTCTGATCACTTAGCCATGATAATTTCTCTAAATGTAGACCCTCTATCACTGACTCTCATGACCAACATGAAAATAATCAGAATGTTAAATAAAGAAAATACACCTAAATGGATATTCTTTGAGGTGTATATCCTCTTCCATAAGATCCAGCTCCTTTTCTTGTATCTATTGCAGTCATGGTCAACATTTGTGGGAATCTTAGGTTCTCTGGTCATTATCTTCACTAGGAGAACCAAGGAGCCCACAAGACTGCTAAAGGAGCTGAATACCATAGTGGAAAGAATTAGTGAGCTAACAACTATGGAGGCCAGGGTGGAAGAGATCCTTAGTCTTAAAAAGAAGTACAGAGATAAACAGAAGATGCTTTCAAATTATATTGCAGTAAAGAGAACCAATATCTATTTATCATAAAGAACAACTGGATGTGAAGCTACCTGAGGTGCACCATTGGTGCATGGAGAAGACCCATGGCTTCAATGTTGCCCTTAAATAATTGTAACTACATAGGAAGCATTATGTTGGAAGAAAATAGATGATCACTTTAGGGAGAAATTGCAGAATTCCAATTATGAGATTGGAAATGTTTGGCAAGGTGGCCCAGCATCGCAAGATCAAGTCATTACTGAGCAGAAAATTCTCCATTGAGTGAGGTCTTACCTGAAACATGTACATTTTGGAACATGTGCATCTGGGCCTTCATGGGATATTGTGATTTGTCTTGTTGCACCTGAGTAATTTCACATTTAAAATAATCCATCAAGTTATTAGTGTGCTGGCTGGGAAATTTCACATCATCCCTGACCTGTATCCCATTGCACTTGTACCTTTTCTCAAAAAGTCATTGAATCTATAATTTAAGATGCATATCAGTAATGTCATTACTAATAAAAATCATCGAATCACTTGTTAAGTATAAGGTCCAACACTGGCTGCTCAGTAAAATTTCCTTTCACCAATTTGATTGCAAGGCATCATTCACCACTGAGACAGTAAAGAGATTTGCCTTATTGGTGGAGTATATAAGGATCAAAAAAACAGCAGGACCTATTGTGGTGCAGGTGGACTTTGTGGCTGCATTAGACTCCATAGTGACTGCAAAATTATTCAAAATTGCTACAGAGTACCCAAAGTTTACATCAGAATTATAGCAAATCTGCTAAATAGATCAATATATACATCATCGGACAGCTCTTTGGCCCCAAGGTTTAAACCACATTTATCACTATCCCAGGGTCGCCTCTTAGCATCTTGTGATTCATAGCCTTTGCAAACCTCCTATTAACAGCTA
The DNA here is from genome assembly GCA_028023455.1 of Epiperipatus broadwayi. NCBI lineage: Eukaryota > Metazoa > Onychophora > Udeonychophora > Euonychophora > Peripatidae > Epiperipatus > Epiperipatus broadwayi. The sequence goes on along the minus strand of JAQFVV010006264.1, from coordinate 3,786,364 downwards.
TTGAGAAACATTTTCCTGGGGTGTTTGTCCCAATGCTGGAGGAAAAAGTTCATCACATATCATATGTTGATGACATTACAGTCTTCCTCTCCTCACATAAATACTTGCCCAAACTATATAAACTTCTGGATGAATACACCGAGAGATATGGGCTAAGAATAAACTCTGAGAAAACTGCTACATGGAAGATCCATCAGGTGACAGCAATTCCTTCAAGATTCTCGGGGAAATCCTCAAAACTTACTTGGATTCCCTGTGGTGCTGTCCAGGTGGGCTATGAGAAAAGCACTGCAAAACAGCATTCTAGAAAAAACCAAAAAGGTTGCTCTCTCAGGGATCTACTTATTGCTCCCAGATAAGGTGGCACTGATTAACATGTTGGTGCTTCTGTGAATTAATTACTTCATGGCACTTCTTAAATCAACCAGGTCTTTTGAGAATGTATTAAACTCAGTCTATACTGGCATTTTGTGGAAGAGGAAAACAGTAACCATCATTTTAGCCAAGATTCAGAGACCAGAAGACCTGAATGGGCTCAGGTTGCATGATCTTAACACCTTTTTTTATTTAGAAATCGTTATCAATGCTTAAGGTGATGAATGCAAGATTGCCAGTGGACTCATTACAAGATGAGATTGGGCCTACTGATCTGTCACCACCCATACAAAGTAAGTGGGCCATGGAGTTGCTAGCATATGGCAACAAATGCTTCAACATTATGGCATCAATTACTAACACTTACTGACAAGTTTACAAATACATGCATGCAAACATTATTGAATTAACCACTGAGCTTGATTTATCTACCAGATTACTAATCAGAAAATTAAAATTTTGCTGCTTAGAAGCCAAACATATTGATTTTATCATAAAACTTAATTTGAAAGCCTTGCTAATGAATTATTTTTTAGTAAATTGTAGAAATTTCTCTAAAATAGAACCACTAGGTATCTTATGTAAAATAGCAGATGAAACTATTGGACATATTTTTACTGCTTTCCCATTTTTGAGTCCTGCTAGACAAAATATTATAACCAGACTATTGCCAGTTAACATTAAAACTCTATAAAGGATGCCATAATGAGTGGTGTTTTTGCTACAATTAGAATGGGACTGTTCCTGCTCTATGCCATGTGGTTAACTAGAAATTATTTTGTTTTTAAGTAAGGAATCATTGAAGATATGTAAAAAAAATGTATTCGAAGGACTATATTCAGGTATCGCTTATTAATGCTGGAAAAGCTTTTCGGGGACACTTGGGGGCAACTTATGTCACTGGGTGAAGAGCCTATCCTCAGGCATGCTAATTAAATATTAATTCAAGGTTAAAAAATAAATGGTCTAATTAGATGAAGAATAACAAAGGATTGCTACCAATCAAAATATGACTACATAATGATCACTGGCTGTCATTAAATGAAGAGCCAATTCTGATATAAAAGACTAAGTTTGAATGATGAGCTTCTCACTCTGATCATGAAATTAATTAGTCATAATAATTCTAACTAATATATCAAATGAGTATATTTTCTAATTTGGAAAATTATTTACTGATGATTGGTGTATTAAGTGTAACAAATCTAAACAAATGTATACCAAAAAGATTTATACTGTAATTGTATAAATATTTTCCTAGAAAAAGTTAACAACTACAGATATCTTGGTCAGATTATTACTACAGATGGAAATATAATGGATGAAATTAATCATAGCATTAAACTTGGTTGGAGTGCTTTTGGTAGAAATAATTTAATACTAAAAGAAAATATGCCTATGTGTTTAAAAAGGAAGGTTTTTAAAAAATTGTGCCTGGTAAATTGTGCCTTACCAGTATTTACTTATGTGGACATTTAATAGAAGAGCAATACAGAGACTTTAGATCATTCAAAGAAATATGGATAGATGCATGTTAGGAGTAACAAGAAAAAATTGAAAATGCAATATATGGGTAAGAGAACAAACATGTGTTACTGACATCATTGAAAAAAATAAAAGACTAAAATGGAGTTGGGCTGGACATATTGTTAGAAGAGATGATAATAGAGATACAAGTGAAATCTTAAACTAGATTCCAAGAGATTGTAAAAGACCCAGAAAGAGATCACATGTGAGCTGGATGGATGAAATTAAAAAGTATGCAGGGGTGATGTGGAAAAGAAAAATTAAAGGTCAGAGAAGATGGATTGAACTTGGAGAGACCTTCATCCAGCAAAGGATTGATAATGGTCAGCAATGATGATGATGATAACATTTTAAGTTAATAACCATTCAAGTTAAAAGTTGCTGAAAATGTTTTTTATCACTGGCTGATAAAGGATTTGATCTTTTTTCAACCTTAATTATTAAACTATATTGTAATCAAAACATTAAGTTTATTCTGAAGATTTGGTTTTAGTTGGTAACAGTAGCTCAATCATCATCATCAATCATTATTATACTGTGAATTCAAAATTCAAGAAAGTGAAGATCTTGTTTTCATTCAAATTAAAAATTCTATCTAATTTGTGTTGCATTAGATCCCTGATTTTTTTTTTTATTAAGAGAAATTTATTATATGATACAAACCATTATACAAATTCGTTATTACATGCCAATACAATATAGCATAAATTGATTTATCTTGTTACATTACGTTTTCAGATGTGAATAACACAGTTTTAGCATGTCTGTTTATATGTATGTAGATGCTTCCCAGCGGTTTAATTCTGTAGACTTAGCAATCATCTTTTTTATTTGAAGTTTTTCCAAGTGGCATTTACTAAATAATCTGGAGCTATTAAATTGTCTCTTTGTTTGATTTTTTTTATGATTTTCTTTAGTTTCATTCCCTGCAGATCTATCTAGCAATTTCTCGATAGTGATTTTACATCGTGTGCACCATAATGTGAAGTACATGAAAATTGTAAGCCTTATTTCTGCATAAACACCTTGTTTGTTGCATCTTTAAATAATTCCAAAGGACAATTGAAAACAACATAGTAAATACAGTTTATAAAATACATAATAATTAATGCAGATATCAAAAAAAAAATGCATGTGTAAGAAGCCAAATACATAAACTGTTATCAAGTGCATTATAAATATACAAATGCAACACAAAATAAAATAAATCACATATATTAAACCAAAAGAGCACTCAAAGAAAAACAACTATAGTTTATCAAAATATAAATGTTTTAATGAGAATCAAATACCTGAATAATGTGTATATCATAATTCACATGCTCAACTGGTTAATTTCCATGTCATGTTAATATGTCTGCTAGGAGATCATTTTCTTTTGATTGTATGTGGTAATATTTTCTAAAAGCATCATTTTTTATATCCTCTTGATCTTTTCTCATTTTAACAGTAATTTTGAACTTATTTCTTAAGGCAAAAATGTCCATTTTAGGCAATTTCCTAAGGATAGGAAACAAATCATTGACACTATGAGCTATCAGATCATATGTGACACTGAGCTCCTTATGCCTCCATGAACACACATGGCAAAAGACAGTGAATGACTCTACATAAAAGCACTTAGCAATTCATATGATAATCTGTGACTAAAAGCAAATAGGTTTTCATAGAATATATTTAGAAATACATTTGCAGCAATTACATTATTCAACTTCAGATTAATTTGTTTATTGTAATGGTATATACAAGAAAGATAGCAGGAGTAATGGAACTCATCATCACAATGCTGGGCAAAAATTCAGCATTGTAAGTATATAACATGATAACATAGCATTAGCATAACTAATCATCAAAAGTCATAAATATAGACTAATTACAGACTAGCCAATAACAGATTTAGGGCATTTTTAAAAACATTCATCAGAAATTTCATCTGCATTTACATAAGTAAATGTTAAAATGATTATAAAAGTAATCTTTTATAATAAAAAATTCTGGTTTCATGATAGCCGTACGGATCCTCATCAATGCTCCATGCCTCAGATGGCATCAGTATAATGGTCATCAATAAATTAGTTATCAAATCTATAAAGTGAAGTATGTGATCTTTAAAAGTGACTTTTATGACTATGATGCCATTCACCACAAACTCCATCTGGATGTTCACACACTTGCACATATATATTGCAAATACAATTATGCCTCAATTAGCTGAGGGTCTGCAAGAATCCTAAAGCTGAAAACGAGAAAATATACATATTTAATTTCGTTACGTTGTCAAATAATTTCATTGGTTAACCTACAGATCCCTTGAAGCACGACTCTATGGGAAATCTCTCAGACACACTGGGAATTCACAGAAGGGACAGTAAAAGAATAAAAGCATCAGAAAAAATAATTTGAGATATTATTTAATCAAGTTCAAAGTTCAGACACATTTTATCAATGCATATGATTTCGTATAACACATAATTATTATTCTCTTCTTATTCTTCCTAATTAATTAATAAATCTGTTATTCCCTTACAATATTTCAAATCCTTTAAACCATTTTTCATAATAAAGAAAAAAAACTAACTTTAACTTGAATCATTCTCTCTTTTTTTTTGTAAAAAAAAAAAAAAGAAATATTTTCAACAAAATTACTAAAATAAATAAGTATTCTTAACCATTACATTTCTTTATAAAGGAACATTTATACATGTAAATGTACATACTATAATACCTTATCTGACTATATATTTTTTCTTTCTTAACTCTTTTTTTATAGTTGTCTAATTAATTGCCTCTTTTTGTACATCTGGCAGATAGAATGTTTGGTCAATCTTTTGGCTCCAGTTTATTTTTTTGTCATAGTTTTCTCAATAGTTATTTTCATCCAAACCTTTTTCTTTTTCTCCTCTTCTATTTATATATATATTACTTTTTAATAAATCTCCTCATATACACTTTAACGCAATTTTTAATATATAATTCCTCCTTTATTTTTCTCACAGTTTTGACTGTCTTGCAGTCTTCATCAGAGAATTGTATAACTGTCTTCTTCCTTTTTACATTTATAACTCTTCTTTGAAACTTCAAGTGTCTAGTTTAACAATTATTTTCATTTGATATTTCATTTGTTTAATCTTTTTCTTTTTTTTTCATGTGTCATAGCATCGGCCGGGAAGCAAACCCACTAACCCGGAATAATTGCTTGTAAGGTGGCTGTGCTGACCTCTCAACCACCAACGCTTGATGATTTCTGGTTTAACAATTATTTTCATTTCAGTTTAGTATAAATATAGACCATCAACTGTTTGCATGGATTAATACATAAGGCTAGTTGAAAGTTTGTATTAGAAACATTTTCCTTCTTATATTCCTTTTAGTGAGATTAGATATCATTAATGATCAGCTTTGAGCTAAGCTTAATACATGGTTTTTAGAAAATCTTATATTATATTAGTTTGCAAACATCATTTTTCTTTTAACTAAGAATGAAATCAGTGTACCATCAAACTTCTGAATTGAACTTTTGACTGCTGACCTCACCACTACTGAACCCCTACTCAATTCTATAGCCCAAATTTGATATCAGTCTTTTATCCAATTATGATTAACTCAGAAACTGGTTTTGACCAATTGATCTCTGTAATTTAGTTTGCCTATCAATTGCTTTGTATATAATGTAAAAGAAATCGTGGGCTTGTTTGGAATCACTGTGCTTAATTAATTATTAGCTAACTTCATTAATATCCCATCATAACTGATTTGTTCTTGTAAATAAATTGTTATTATATATTGTGGCCTTTAGTTTTTATTTTTGGACACATTATCCTATTAGTTATCTTATTATTTTATTGCCACACACAATGTGTCCTAGTGACAAGGTGGCTGGTTCTCTCCTAGTTTCTGCAGTCCCTACCTCTGAGTCATCACATGTGTTACGTAGTGACATAGTTTAACTATTGACAAAAACTTTAAGATGTTAGCATGGTCGGTCATGAGTTAAGACAAAGCTGTATCAGTGTGTTCTATACCTTTGTGGGTTGGCTTTAATGCTTTCCCTGCCATCATTCTTGTGATTGATTGCAAATGTTTCTATAGCAGAACAAAATTTAAGATTAGCATATTATTTCATTGCGGATTAAGTTTAGAAACATAATGATACATTTTATGTTGAAATTTGTGAACCAGACTCACTGGCACTTTAAAATTTTTCTGACTAGCTAACTTATGTTGCTATGCATCACGTGTTGATTCATAGATGGCGCTTTAGACAATTTGGAGAGTAATCAATCAGTAATTACCTTTTCAAGATAACACTGTATTTGAGCATTTATCCTTAAATATTTATCATTCACTAAGTTGGCATACTCAAAATAAATTTATTTAATTTTATTATTAAGCAATTTATTCAATTTAGAAATGAGTTAATTATAAATCATTTCACTTCTTCCAGATCTTTACGTTACCGTTTCAGTTAAAGTGGTGGTCGAGAGGTCAGTGACACCTGCTTTACAAGCGGTTTTCCCGGGAAGTGGGTTCGCTATGACACATGAGAAAGAAAAAAGTACATTTTCTCCTTGATACCTGAAGTTAAATTCTATTGTATTTGAAATTATGCATGTAATGTTTCTACCCAAAGAATGTAGAGTAATAAAACCAGCTATAATATTTATTCTCAGTCGGAGGTAATTTGTTCATCACACCTCAGTTTTAAAAAATATAAACTTTAACCAGATTTAGCCTATAGTGTGTATACCCTGCACACATACTGGTAAAGAAATTTCTTTTACATCTATCTTTAAAAATGAAATTAAGAAAATTTAAGTATTCTGCTTTTTAATTTAAAAAAAGGACAGAAGACATTGTTTTCTTTCCACGGGTATTTTAATTAAATTATTAAGATTTTATATATAAGTATCAATATTTATAAAAAAAAAAAGATGAATAAAAGAATGCTGATCATTAAAAAATAAAATAATGAAAGCTGAGATCGAAAAAAAAAAAGAGTGAGTTTTTCATCTTCCATTAATTCAATTCTCTTGTGAAAATCATTTAAATACCGGCAGTTTTGTTGCTGGATTATTAGTTCGCCTCTTATTTACAGAATGAAGCTAAAGAGTTGATGCGTATTTATTTGTGAATTGCGTAAACGAGTGTATTTAGAGAAATAAAAACTGATTTTTAAGAACGGAGGCGGGAGAGGAGGTATTTAACAGCTATAGTAAACTTAATGATCGTATCGGAATACAAACGGATTAATTTTCATTATTACTTTATGAGTAAATATTTAAAATTACGTAAGAACTGCTTGTAAAAAGTGATTTTAATTAACCTAACTTGGGGAAAGGATTGCGTTTAACAAATGTTTTTTAACACTTTAGTTACCTTAGTATTTTGTTAGTAGAGAAGGGGGCAATGTTTAATTCTTATTTTTTCCGAAACATAATAAAAAAAATGAATTTTTATAAAAATCAATGAAACGTAAAACGAAACATTCGTAGAATTACCTTTTAACAAAAGATCGAAAATTGATATCATTCAATTTTTTTAGAAGTTATTTCGAAGTGCTTCGATGTTTTATTTATATCGCAAATCACTTATAAGCAGATAAATAAGCATAATTTGACCGCTGTTTATGTAAAATTGAATCTATGATTTAAAAAAATGTATGAAGAGAGTAATACATAAAAAATGTGAAAATCTTATTAGTGGAATGGATGGGGGAAATTCCAAGGAAAGATTTTAGTGGTCACAATTTACTAGTTAAGTACGGTATAAATAAAAAAAAATGTTTATTTTAATGTGAAATTGAATTACTATTATATAATATTAAAAGATGTTTTAAAAGGAACTCTGATAAATATAAAGTAATATCTATAATAATTATCAAATAACTAACTTTATATCTTTATAAAAAAAAACCACACTTCTTCCAATGATTGTTGATAGTTTTGACAGTTTCCAGTAACTGACCAGCAATCTTTAGAAAATTGAAAATCTCACATCTACTTCTAAATTTTAAAAATTTTAGACTTATTCTAAGGAATAGATGTTTATTTTTTAAATATCTGAAAAAATCTGCTGGTCAGTCGAAACTATCAAAACTATCAATTAAACATTGGTGAAAGTCATCATCATCATCAACCATTATCAGTTCACTGTATACAGGATGAAGGTCTCTCCAAGTTCAGTCATCTTCTCCAGTCTTTAGGTTCTCTTCACCATATCACCCCTGCACACTTTCTTATTTCATCCATCCATCTCACATGTGATCTCTTTCTGGGTCTTTTACAATCTTTTGGAATCCGGTTTAAATTTTCAGTTGTCCATCTATTATCATCTCTTCTAGCAATATGTCCAGTCCAATTCTACGTCAGTCTTTTAATTTTTTCAATGAAGTCAGTAATACCTGTTTGTTCTCTTACCCATATATTGCATTTTTAGTCTCTTCTTGTTACTCCTAACATGCATCTCTCCATACTTCTTTGAGTGGTCTGAAGTCTCTGCATTGCTTTTCTATTAAGTGTCCAAGTCTCAGATCCATAAATAAGAATTGGTAAAACACATTTATTAAAAACCTTCATTTTCAAACACATAAGCATATTTCCTTTTAGTATCAAGTTATTTTTACCAAAAGCACTCCAATCAAGTTTAATACTATGATTAATTTCATCCATTATGTTTCCATCTGTATTCTTCTAACTCATCATAATCAATTTTTATTTTCATATTTTGAGAAAATCCATTGAACATTACTTTAGTCTTTTTAACATTTAACTTTAGTCCTACTTTCCTACTTTCATCTTCCTGCAACATTTCCTGCAGCTCTAAAGATTATTTTCAAAAACAACTACATCACCTGAAAAATCTAAATGACTTAAATAGTCTCCATTTATATTCACTTCTTTAGCTTCCCATTTTAATCCACAAAATACTTCTTGTAGCATTGCTGTAAAAAGGTTTGGAGATATGGAGTCCACCTTGTCTTAGACCCTTTTCAATGTTGATTTTCCTAGTATCCTTATGTAATTTAATTGTTGCTGTTGCATTTTTATAAATATTCTTTAAAATATGACAATATCCTGGATCTGTACCTTGATGATCCAATGCTTTAATCACTGAAGAAATGTTTATAGAATCAAATGCCTTTTCATAATCTACAAATCCAAAGCATAATGGAAACTCATATTTATTTGTCCTTTCTATAACTTCTCTCAATACCTGGATATGATCTACTGTACTAAAACCACTTTTAAATCCAGCTTGTTCTCTTGGTTGGTGGAAATCCAATGTTCTCTGTAGATGAGGTGTGTAATTATCTTAGTAAAAATTTTGTATAAAACTGATAAAAGGTTGATTGGTCTTAATTTCTAATATCTTCTTTATCACCTTTTTTAAATATTAATATTAATACTGCATTCTTCCAATCATCTGGTACATCTTTATCATTTAGACATTTGGTATATAACTTTGCTAAAAATGTTTCTATTTCTTCACCTGCTTCTTTTAATATATCAATTATAATTCCATCATTATCTGGAGTTTTTTCTTTCTTCATAAATTTAATTGTATGTCTCACTTCTTCATTTAAAATTCTGGGCAATTCAGAAGATATAATAGATATAGAAGGTATTTGTTCTTTATTACTATATCCATCTTTTTTTCTTATTGCAGATATAAATTTCCTACCAATGCCTAAATGTTGCTTTACACTCTTGAGACTTTTGTTCTCGTCTATAGCTTTTCTTACTAGTTTACAGTTATACTTTCTTATATCATTTTCAACTCTTTTCCATACCATTTCACAAAATTTGAGGTATTCAATTCTTTTTAATGCATCATTTTTGTATATTTTCATATTCCTTCTTTTCTTCATAAATTCTCTAATCTCAATAGAGGTTTTATTGGTCAATGGCTTCTTCTTTTTACCAGCTATCTTTGTTGCAGTTTTTAAAAGTGTATCCTTTATTTTCTTATTAATTTCATTCAAATCTGAATCATGTTCAAAATCTACTAATATTTGAAATCGATTTGTAAGTTCTAATTTAAATTCTTTAGAATGTTTCTGAAGATTAGTAATATCAACTGTAAATATTGTTTTTCTTACTAATTTTTGTCTCTCTAGTTTTACATTAACACGTATCTTACATCTTACTAATTGATGATCACTTCCTGTGTCACATTTATTAAGAACATTACAGTCTTGAAATATGTATTTTCTGTTAGCCAAAATATAATCCAATTCTGCTGTATCTTCACTTGGATGCTTCCATGTCCATTTCCTTTTAACATTTTTCTCAAAAAAGAATTCATAATATAAAGTTTTTATTTTTCTGAAAACTCCACAAGTCTATGTCCTTTCTCATTTCTATTACCATGACCAAAATTACCTACAGCACTTTCATTCTAGCATTAAAGTCTACCATAACAATTTTAAAATGTTGTTTACTCTGATCAAAAGCTTTTTGTACATCCATATAAAAATCTTCTACTACTTCATCACTATGAGAACTTGTTGGGGCATAAACCTGAATTATCTGCATTTGGTATCTGCTACTAAGTTGTATAACTAATCTTGCCACTATGAACAATACCCCATCAATCTTCACAATGTTGTTCTTCCACTTTTTGTTTATAATGAATCCAAGTCCACTTATATTTCCAATATTTGTGCCTTTATAGTAGAGTACACGTCCACTTTTTAAATCAATTGTCTCTTCACCTTTTCTTCTAACTTCACAAAGTCCAATAATGTCCCATTTAATATAAGACAGTTCTTCTAATTCTTGCAATCTTCCTTCACTTGAAAGTGATCTGCAGTTGTAAGTACCTAAATAAAAGTCATCATCTAATGGCAGTCTGGGTTTACAATCAGGAAATTCTTATCACCCTCTGCCTTCAGCCACCAACCACTGCCTTTGTTGGTGACTTCACAGCCTCCTGGGAATAAGAACCATGATATATTTTTTGTCTGTCATGATTGTATATATCTATTGGAAAAATATTTATCATTTACACAAACATTCATTCTGCCTTATCAGGCACTGAGAAGGAAGACCATGTTGTTTCTTGATCTTAAACTTAGAGGTAAAAAGCCAATAAACTCACTACGCTGGATAATGCATGTTGATGAGCAGCCCATTCATGTTCATATACTTACTATATGAATAATCACATAGTAATAACAGCTGCAATGACAAGAAAGTATGGAGTGGAGATTAGAAATTAGCCCTATTTTTCACCTTAGAAAATAATCCTTAAATCTGTCAGCTTTTCTGTAATTTTTCATGTCTTTCTAGAAAGAGGTACAGATCTCTCTCTCCATTATGATCAGCATTTATATCCATTTGATTTGACAGTCTTGATGATAAAAGATCTTTCCCTAGTTCTGAAGTATTATCACCTGATTGATTATTTACTTCATCAGCCAGACTATCAATGGGTGTTTCTATATTTTGATCAGCTGAAGAGGTATCTTCACACTCTTCACATTGGCTAGAGTAAGTTTGCTATTAATTCCATTTGACGTATTACTCTGATGCAAACATAGCTAATGATATGTAATCCATTTTCTAGTTTGATTACTCTAATGATTTCAGGTACAAGCTTCATTATGTTATCAGGAATTCCTTTTTTTAAAAAAATATCTGGCCATAAATTTGTCACCCATTTGGTTTCTTTTAGTATTTTCCTCATCAGAAATATTTTTTCTAGTTACATTCTTTACTGAAAATAACTTTGCTAAATGTGAGTGACATGTTCACCACAATAATAATTCTGCTGGCCATTTTCAAAATAGACACCTTTAGAATGAAATGTTGATAAAACATAGCTTCTACCTATGCTTCCTTAAGATCTCTAGTTGACATTTTCTTGGGCATAGATTTCAAATTTTGTTCCGCCTTTCAAGCCATTCTATTTGATTATGGGTGATAGGGTGAAGTTAAAATATGGCTTATATTTTTATCTGCCAAATATCTTTTAAACTCTACAAAAGTATATCTAGTTCCATTGTCTGATACAAGAACATCTGGATAATTGTGGATAAAGATTTACATCAAACAAATATCATGTAACAGCTTACATTTAACAGCTGCATTAAGATCAGGAATCTATTGTGTTATTTTAATTCTAGAGCTATATGTTGTGAATATAAGTAACCCACATACATTAAATAATAGTGCCAATATCGCCAGTCTAATTTCTTGCTATTGAGTTCCATTAGGGGGCAGTATTGGGTTGCGAACATAAAACTTTCAGCTGTTGGATTGAGTAATATACACATAAACATTTTGAATTCAAAATCTTTTAATGCTATAATTCTGAGCACAACCAACATTTTATATTGTGATTCTATATATTTATTTGCTGATTATTTAAATGTTTATATTTTACCATAAAGTGTTTGAAGAGATTGATTTTATATTGTTTTATAAATAAATAAATGAATGGTTTTACTACTTGGGAGTTCTAAAAATAACCAAAAACCCAGAATTGGAATCAACTTGAGAATTTAATGCTACAGAATCCATCATTTAATCATTGGAAGCATATTAAAACAGGAAAAACTCCCATACAGTAGTGCTGCTTAGTGCAAGCCGGAGAAATGAATGGATTCCAAAATGTTTGTGCATAAAATGCCTATCTAGTGCCTACTCATCCAATATCCCCAGACTAGTTTCTGGCTTGTGGCCTTCATCAGTGAGGAGTCTTGGATCTAAGAGCAGTGCAGCTAAATCTTAGGATCTAATGCAACCCTCCAGCAGCCACATTTTATCTCTACTTAACTATAAAACTATGAGAATAAAATTAAAAACAAACATATTTTCAACCAAGCTCATTAGCTTATATAATCATATAGGTTTGAACTCAGTTTAGTATCCATACATTTTGGTGTCTTTGGTTCTTTAATAACCATAGCCACCACTATCCTATTATACAGGATTGGTAATAAACCACTAAACATCACATGATTACCATTTCTTATACTATTGTATGGAGAGTTTTGCCTGTTTTAATAACAGTTATGAGCAAGCATAAGAAATGGTGAGCATGTGATGTTTGAAAGCTTATTGTTCTTTTACATTTCTAAATAACACTACCCAAATTCAGGTTTAGATAAAAATTTTAGAAATGTATAATATTTACTCACATATGTTTGGTAGAAAATAGTTAATGCAGAAAAGTTATTTTTCAACTTAACTTATAGAAATAATGGAGTTATAAAACAGCAAATTACATCATCAAAAGTTCTAACTTTGTATTTTCCCATCCTGTTTTTCAGACAGAAGATGGTAGATGATATTTAAAAAAAGGACATTTACATTTTACTTTTTAATTATCTTATATTTGATAGTGATTAGACATCTTACTCTATTTTTGTATAATAGTGAACCAAACAATCATTTTCACAATTGAAACCACCACAATATCACATGATCATCATTTTCTATGCTTACTGAAAGTGTTAATAGCAGTAGTAAGCACTTCATACTGTAGTGTCATCCCATTCAAATCTTAGTAATCAATGGATATAAGAAGGTTTGTGCATAAAATCTATTTAGTGCCTAGTCATCCAATATCCCCAGACTAGTTTTGACACAAAGATATATAATAAATGCTGAACTGGGTTCATATCTATAGAACTATGCAAGCAAATAGCTTAGATTGAAAAATTGTTTTTTCATCTTAGGCTTCTAGCTTTATAGTTAATTAAAGATGAATGTTACATTAGATCCTAAGATCTAGGTGGAATGCTCTTAGATTTAAGGCTCCTTGCTGATGAAAGCCACAAGCTAGAAACTAGTTTGGGATATTTGAGACACTAGATAGGGATTTTATGCACACACAACCTTTTTGCAACCATTGAAAATTAAGCCTTATCACTTATGACAGTCCTGAATAGAGAGTTTGCTATTATTTTAACAGATTGGGTAAGCATAGAAAATGGTGATTGTATGATGTTTTAGTGGTGTATACCAATCCTGAGGTAAGATGATCCTGATTGTGGTAAATAAAAAAACAAAGATACCAAAATGTAAAGTTACTGAACTGGGTTCAAATGTATATGACTACACAAGTGAATTAGCTTGGATTGAAGACATATTTTCATCTTGAGTTCACAGTTTTGTAGTTAATTAAATAGATAAAAGATCATTGGTGAAAGGTTGCATTAGATCCTAAGATCTAGGTGTAGTGTCTCAGATCCAAGGTCCTGACTGATGAAAGCCACAAGCTAGAAATTAGTCTGGAGACTTTGGAAGAGTAGGTACTAGATAGGGATTTTATGCACAAACCTTTTTGCATCCATTGATTAGTAAGGTTTGCACTAGGTGGCACTTATATGGAGAGTTTGCTATTGTTACTTGATTTCTTTTTACTTTTTAAAGTTTCTTTTCAACTTTAATTTTTTTCTGAAATTATTTGTTCCAATGCAACAGTTTGATTTTTTCAACTATCTGTAAAAAAGAATGTAAACTGAGATTACTAAAATTATTACTGGCATGGTGTCAGATATATATAACTATATAAGCAGGTTGGTTGTTAGATTGATAGTAAAAATGATATAAAAGTGTTAACAGGATGCATAATTGCATTGGTTTCAGTTCTGAATATTAAGTCTTCATTGATGAAAACAAAATCTGGAGTGGGGATTAAGTTGTGCTATCATCTGGCAACAATTGATTGTTCAAACTTACAATAGATGGCGATAGTGTAGAGAGGGAACTGATTCTATTTTAATCAAATACCTTTATTAGCAAGAAAATTTTGAAAATCGGAAGATTGTAATCAAATAAAATTTATTTTCAAACTAGTAGACAATATCCTGGATCTATACCTTGATGATCCAATGCTTTAATCACTGAAGAAAGGTTTATAGAATCAAATGCCTTTTCATAATCTATAAATCCAAAGCATAATGGCAACTCATATTCATTTGTTCTTTCTATAACTTCTCTCAATACCTGGATATGATCTACTGTACTAAAACCACTTTTAAATCCAGCTTATTCCCTTGGTTGGTGGAAATCCAATGTTCTTTGTAGATGAGGTGTAATTAACTATCTTAGTAAAAATTTTGTATAAAACTGATAAAAGGCTGATGGGTCTGTAATTTCTAATATCTTCTTTATCACCTTTTTAAAATATTAATATTATTACTGCATTCTTCCAATCTTCCGGTACATCTTTATCATTTAGACATTTGGTATATAACTTTGCTAAAAATGTTTTATTTCTTCACCTGCTTCTTTTAATATATCAATTATAATTTCATCATTATCTGGAGTTTTTTCTTTCTTCATAAATTTAATTGCATGTGACACTTTCATTTAAAATTCTGGGCAATTCAGAAGATATAATAGATATAGGAGATATTTATTCTTTATTACTACATCATTCTTAATAGAAGTCTTCTACCCATTTCATGATGTCATCTCTCATTTTAGTAATATTTCCATCTTTTTTTCTTATTGCAGATATAAATTTCCTACCAATACCAAAATGTTGTTTTACACTCTTGAGACTTTTATTCTCTTCTACCACTTTCCTTGCTACTTCACAGTTATACTTTCTTATATCATTTTCAACTCTTTTCCGCACCATTTTACAAAATTCGAGATATTCAATTCTTTTTAATGCATCATTCTTGCATATCTTCATATTCCTTTTTTTCTTCATAAGTTCTCTAGTCTCAGTAGAAATTTTATTAGTCAATTGCTGCTTTTTTCTACCAGCTATCTTTGTTGCAGTTTTTAAAAGTGTATCAGTTATTTTCATATTAATTTCATTCAAATCTGAATCATGTTCAAAATCTACTAATATTTGAAATCGATTTGTAAGTTTTAATTTAAATTCTTTGGAATGTTTCTGAAGATTAATAATATCAACCTGTAAATGTTTTTCTTAATTTTTGTCTCTCTAGTTTTACATCTACACGTATCTTACATCTTACTAATTGATGATCACTTCCTGTGTTAAATTTATTAAGAACATTACAATCTTGAAATATGTATTTTCTGTTAGTCAAAATATAATCCAATTCTGCTGTACCTTCATTTAGATGCTTTCATGTTTATTTCCTTTTAACATTTTTCTCAAAAAAAGAATTCATAATATAAAGGGGTTTTTTCCTGCAAATTCCATAAGTCTATGTCCTCTCTCATTTCTATTACCATATCCAAAATTACCTACAGCACTTTCATCTTTCATTTGTTTACCAATTCTAGCATTAAAGTCTCCCATAACAATATTAAAATATTGTTTACTCTGATCAAAAGTCTTTCATATATCCATATAAAATTTTTTAATACTTCCATCATTATAAGAACTTCTTGAGGCATAAACCTGAATTATCTGCATTTGGTATCTGCTACTAAGTTGTATAATTAATCTTGCCACTCTGACCAATGCACTATCAATCTCCACAATGGGTTTTTCCACTTTTTTATTTATAATGAATCCTATTCCACTCATATTTCCAATATTTGTGCCTTTATAGTAGAGTACATGTCCACCTTTTAAATCAATTGTCTCTTCACCTTTTCTTCTAACTTCACAAAGCCAATAATGTCCCATTTAATATAAGACAGTTCTTCTAATTCTTGCAATCTTCCTTCACTTGAAAGTGATCTGCAGTTGTAAGTACCTAAATAAAAGTCGATCATCTAATGGCAGCCTGGGTCCACAATCAGGGGATTCTTATCCCCCTTTGCATTCCACCACCAACCACTGCCTTTGTTGGTGACTTTACAGCCTCCTGGGGATAAGAACCATTATATATTTTTGTCTGTCATGATTGTATATATCTATTGGAAAAATATTTATCATTTACACATACATTTCTTCTGACTAATCAGGCAACTGAAAAGAAAGACCATGGTGTGTTTTAATCTTAAACTTAGAGGTAAAAAGCCAATAAACTCATCACACTGGCTAATGCATGTTGATGAGCAGCCCATCCATGTTTATATAATATATGAATAATCACATAATAATAACAGCTGCAATGACAAGAATGTATGGAGTGGACATTAGAAATTAGCCCTACCCTTCACCTTAGAAAATAATCCTTAAATCTGTCAGATTTTCAGTAATTTCTCATGTCTCTCTAGAAAGAGGTACAAATCTCTCTCTCTCTCCATTATGATCAGCAATTATATCCATTTGATTTGACAGTCTTGATGATGAAAAGATATTCCCCTAGTTCTGAAGTATTATCACCTGATTATTTACTTCATCAGCTAGACTATCAATGGGTGTTTCTATATTTTGATCAGCTGAAGAGGTATCTTCACACTCTTCACATTGGCTAGAGTAAGTTTGCTATTAATTCCATTTGAGATATTACTCTGATGCAAACATAGCTAATGATATGTAATCCATTTTCTAGTTTGATTACTCTAATGACTTCAGGTACAAGCTTCATTATGTTATCAGGAATTCTTTTTTTTTTTTAATTCTCTGGCCATAAATTTGTCATCATCAGAAATATTTTTTCTAGTTACATTCTTTACTGAAAATAACTTTGCTAAATGTGTGTGACATGTTCACCACAATAATAATTTTGCTGGCCATTTTCAAAGTAGACACCTTTAGAATGAAATGTTGATAAAACATAGCTTCTACCTATGCTTCCTTAAGATCTCTAGTTGACATTTTCTTGGGCATAGATTTCAAATTTTGTTCTGCCTTTCAAGCCATTCTATTTGATTATGGGTGATAGGATGAAGTTAAAATATGGCTTATTTCTTTATCTGCCAAATATCTTTTAAACTCTACAAAAGTATATCTAGTTCCATTGTCTGATACAAGAATATCTGGATCAAGAATATCTGGATAATTGTGGATAATGATTTACATCAAACAAATATCACATAACACTTTACATTTAACAGCTGCATTAAGATCAGGAATCTATTGTGTTATTTTAATTCTAGAGCTATGTGTTGTGAAT
Source organism: Epiperipatus broadwayi (assembly GCA_028023455.1). Classification (NCBI taxonomy): domain Eukaryota; kingdom Metazoa; phylum Onychophora; class Udeonychophora; order Euonychophora; family Peripatidae; genus Epiperipatus; species Epiperipatus broadwayi. The sequence goes on along the minus strand of JAQFVV010006264.1, from coordinate 3,768,516 downwards.
ATAAGTAACCCACATACATTAAATAATAGTGCCAATATCCCCAGTCTAATTTCTTGCTATTGAGTTCCATTAGTGGGCAGTATTGGGTCGCAAACATAAAACTTTCAGCTGTTTCCTTGAGTAATGTACACATAAACAATTTGAAATTCAAAATCTTTTAGTGCTATAATTCTGAGCACAACCAACATTTTATATTGTGATTCTATATATTTATTTGCTGATTATTTAAATGTTTGTTGTAATTGTGTTGTGTGTGTAAATATTTTACCATAAAGTGTTTGAAGAGATTGATTTTATATTGTTTTATAAAAAATAAATGAATGGTTTTACTACTTGGGAGTTCTAAAAAGTTCAAATAACCAAAAACCCAGAATTGGAATCAATTTGAGAATTTAATGCTACAGAATCCATCATTTAATCATTGGAAGCATATTAGAACAGGAAAAACTCCCATACAGTAGTGTCACTCAGTGCAAGCCTGAGTAATCAATAGATGCAAGAAGGTTTTGCATAAAATGCCTATCTATTGTCTACTCATCCAATATCCCCAGACTAGTTTCTAGCTTGTGGCCTTTGTCAATGAGGAGCCTTGGATCTGAGAGCACTGCAGCTATATCTTAGGATCTAATGCAAACCTCCAGCAGCCACCTTTTATCTCTAGTTAACTACAAAACTATGAGAATAAAATTAAAAAACCCAAGCTCATTAGCTTATGTAGTCATATAGGTCTGAACTCACTTCAGTACACATACATTTTGGTGTCTTTGGTTCTTTAATAACCATAGCCACCACTCTCCTATTAGGCAAGATTGGTAATAAACCATTAAACATCACATGATCACCATTTTTTATACTACCGTATGAAGAGTTTTGCCTGTTTTAATAACAGTTATGAGCAAGCATAAGATATGACCATGTGATGTTTGAAAGCATATTGTTCTTTTATATTTCTAAATAACACTACCCAAATTCAGGTTTAAATAAAAATTATAGAAATGTATAATATTTACTTACATATGTTTGGTAGAAAATCGTTAATGCAGAAAAATTATTTTTCAACTTAACTTATAGAAATGAGTTATAAAACAGCAAATTACATCATCAAAAGTTCTAACTTTCAGTTTTCCAGACAGAAGATGGCAGGTGATATTAAAAAAATGGACATTTATATTTTATTTTTTAATTATCTTATATTTCATAGTGATTAGACATCTTATTATGTCTTTGTATAATAGTGAACCAAACAGTCACTTTCACAAAACCACCACAATATCACATGATCATTATTTTCTATGCTTACTGAAGGTGTTAATAGCAGTAGTAAGCACTCCATACAGTAGTGTCATCCCATTCAAATCTTAGTAATCAATGGATATAAGAAGGTTTGTGCATAAAATCTATTTAGTGCCTAGTCATCCAATATCCCCAGACTAGTAAAGACACAAAGATATATATAATAAATGCTGAACTTGGTTCAGATCTATATAACTATACAAGCAAATAGCTTGGATTGAAAAATTGCTTTTTCATCTTAGGCTTCTAGCTTTATAGTTAATGAAATAGGTAAAAGATGAATGTTACATTAGATCCTAAGATCTAGGTGGAATACTCTTAGATGAAAGGCTCCTTGTTGATGAAAGCCACAAGTTAGAAAGTAGTTTGGGATATTTGAGGCACTAGATAGGGATTTTATGCACCCACAACCTTTTTGCAACCATTGAAAATTAAGCCTTATCACTTATGGCAGTCCTGAATAGAGAGTTTGCTATTATTTTAACAGATTGTGTAAGCATAGAAAATGATGATCGTATGATGTTTTAAATGGTGTATACCAATACTGCTGTAGGATGATCCTGATTGTGGTAATTAAAAAAACAGAGATGCCAAAATGTATAGTTACTGAACTGGGTTCAAATATATATGACTACACAAATGAATTAGCTTGGATTGAAGTCATTATTGTATTTTCATCTTGAGTTCACAGTTTTTTTCATTGGTGAAAGATTGCATTAGTCCTAAGATCTAGGTGCAGTGCTCTCAGATCCAAGGCTCCTGACTGATGAAAGCCACAGGCTGAAAATTATTCTGGGGACTTTGAAAGAGTAGGTACTAGATAGGGATTTTATGCACAAACCTTTTTGCATCCATTGATTAGTAAGGTTTGCACTAGGTGAAACTTATATGGAGAGATTGCTATTGTTACTTGATTTCTTCTTACTTTTTTAATTTTATTTCTTTTCAGCTTTAATTTTTTCCTGAAATTATTTATTCCAATGCAGCAGTTTGATTTTTTCAACTATCTGTGAGAAAGAATGTAAACTGAGATTACTAAAATAATTACTGACATGGTGTCAGATATATATAACTATATAAGCAGGTTGGCTGTTAGATTGATAATAAAAATGATATAAAAGTATTTACAGGGTGCATAATTGCATTGGTTTCAGTTCTGAATATCAAGTCTTCATTGAGAAAAACAAAATCTGGAGTGGGGATTAAGTCGTGCTATTATCTGGCAACAATTGATTGTTCAAACTTACAATAGATGGCGATGGTGTAGAGAGAGAACTGATTCTATTTTAATCAAATACCTTTATTAGCAAGAAAATTTTGAAAATAGGAAGATTGTAGTCAAATAAAATTTATTTTCAAACTAGTAGACAATCTATATACCACAATCATGATAAATTATTTGAAATAAATCTCTTTTGTGATTGATTATAGGATGCATTACTTAGCAACAAAAAGACTAAGAATATTTTTTTTATATACATTATATTCAATATGTCAAGTAAATAAGAAGTCCCTGATTGATTTATTCCCCCGCCCACTCCTTGGGGATTGAATTAGGATTGTGGAGTTCTTTTTCTGCAGCTTTACTGCACAGTGTATTAAAAAAAAAATCTTATTGTGAGCAATTGTTAGATTACTTCTTTGCTCCAAATCCTAATTTTAAAAAAAGATTATTAAAAATTATTATTTCATTTATTTATTTATTTTAATTTTTTTTTTTTCTAACATTAAAAATTTCAAATAACTCTTAAGTTCATTTCTCAACGGTTCGCTACCTGGATGGGCTGTATAGGAACCTCATTTGCACCTAGAGAAAAAACAGAATAGAGGATAGTAAATTTACATAGAAACTAATTGCAGAAATCAAGTATTGAAGTCTGTTATAAAAATTGACATAAAAATTTATGTGATAAGAAAACATGATTGTGTATATATAAATAAAATAAAGACATTAAATAAAATGAAAATCATATATACATAAAATTGCAAATGCTAATAGATTATTCAAATTGTTTTATTTGCAAAGACTTGCGACTACATCTTCACTCAATGTTTAGCTACCAATAATGCATTATTTCTGACAACACATCGTAAATTAACATTTTTTTTTTTTACTCACAATTATTAGAATGTTGTTGTAAATTGACAGAATCATTCTGAGAATGACAATTGCCTTTTCAAAAAACAACAACATGTCAGCCTGTCTCGAAAAAGAAATAGTCACAGTTAATTATTAATGAGTTAAAAGCATAAGAGATCGGCAGAGTATTCAAATATTAAAAATTTTATTTCTAATGTTAAAATGCTAGCGTTTTTTTTAACTATTTCAGTGACAAATTGGCACCCATCATCATCATCATCAAACATTATCAATCCACTGCATGATAAAGGTCTCTCCAAGTTCAATCCATCTTCTCCGATCTTTAGTTTCTCTTTTCCACACTATCCCTGCACACTAAGATTTTATCAATCTATCTCACATGTGGTCTCTTTCTGGGTCTTTTACAGTCTCTTGGATTCCCGTTTAAGATTTAAGTTGATCATCTATTATCATCTCTTCTAGCAATATGTCCAGCCCAACTCCGCTTCAGTCTTTTAATTTTTTCAATGAGGTCAGTAACACCTGTTTGTTCTCTTACCCATACAATGCGTTTTCGATCTCTTCTTGTCACTCCCAACATGCATCTCTCCATACTTCTTTGAGTGGTCTGAAGTCTCTGTATTGCTCTTCTATTAAGTGTCCAAGTCTCAGATCCATAAGTAAGAACTGGCAAAACACATTTATTAAAAACCTTTCTTTTCAAACACATAGGCATATTTCTTTTTAGTATCAAGTTATTTCTACCAAAAGCACTCCAACCAAGTTTAATTCTATGATTAATTTCATCCATTATAGTTCCATCTGTATTAATAATCAGACCAAGGTATTTGTAGCTGATAATGTCTTCTAACTCATCATAATCAATCTTTATTTTTATATTTGAGAAAATCCATTAAACATTATTTTAGTTTTTTTAACATTTATCTTTAGTCCTACTTTCATCTGATAACTCCTGCAACATTTCATGAATCTCTAAAGCATTATTTGCAAAAACAACTACATCATCTGCAAAATCTAAATGACTTAAATAATCTCCATTTACTTTCACACCTTTAGCTTTCCATTTTAGTCCACAAAATACTTCTTGAAGCACTGCTGTAAAAAATTTTGAAGATATGGAGTCACCCTGTGTTACATCCTTCTCAATGTTGACTTTCCTAGTATCATTATGTAATCTAATTGCTGCTGTTGCATTTTTATAAATATTCTTAAGAATATGACAATATCCTGGATCTATACCTTGATGATTCAATGCTTTAATCACTGAAGAAATGTTTATAGAATCAAATGCCTTTTCATAATCTACAAATCCAAAGCATAATGGCAAGTCATATTCATTTTCAATATCCTTTCTATAATTTCTCTCAATACCTAGATATGATCTACTGTACTAAAACAACTTTTAAATCCATCTTGTTCTCTTGGTTAGTAGAAATTTGTATGTGAATTTAAAAATGATTCCAAATCATCATCATCAGTAGCAACTATCTGCAAAGGAGTATGGCCATTAAATGACAAAAGAGAGCGGAAAAAATAAGAGTTTTTGCGATAACAGTACAGATCAATTGGTGAATCACAAATATGTACACATACAAAACCCATTGATCCATTTTTTTATTTCTTAATATTTTGCAATGATGTCTTAATTTTTTTGAAATATTTCAACACTCTGCTTAAATGTAATTTTTCAATGTATTATATTTTTTATTATATCTTCCCAATAAAAACAATCGATATGTCTTATCATTTAATGCAATCAAGATATACTGCTCCCACAAAATCCATGCAGAAGTTCTCCATAAAAGATTTATTTAAGAAGTTGCTTCACGTATTCAATACAAAGAAAGTGTGATTTTACAGTTACGAACACTACTAAGATGAAAATCACATTGATTAATTTTATGATTTTTCCATTTTTAAAATTTTACAGAGCATTAACAAAACTTTTCTAATATGTTTACAATATGTTGATAAAATGTCCAAGGTTCACTTCCGTACAATAAATTAAGTAAAACAACAACTCTATATACAGCTAATTAGTTGCAATGGTTATTTTTCCATGATTAAGTACCCGATCTTTTAATTTTTTTAAAAGGAGGAGTCTATGCTACATCTTAATGTATAAGTCCACTTTTCTACTTATAAAATTACATAGATATTTAAATCGTCATACATTCTCAAATGAATAACTATCCAAGCTACGCATTTTAATTTCATGATTGGCTGATAAAAAAATTTGAATTTGTTGAACATTAATTATTAGACCATATATATGTTTGCTATCAAAATATTAAGTACACTTTGTAACTCATCTTTTGAACTTGAAAAAATAGTGCAACATCAGCTTAATGTAAATCTAGAATCCAAGGTGATGAAGTTTTTATTTTTACTTTTAATTAATTCAAATTAAAACTCCACTATTTAATCTGTGTTGAATCTTTATTTCATTAAACTGCCTACAAGCAATTTCAAAGACTATTGCCATAAACATTAATGTTGGAACATTATTGATTAGCACTAGTTTTCATTTTAAATGCCTTAGATTTTCTACCTGTAGTAATAACACTTTCTCAATTCATTCTGGAGAAGCTGTATAATAGAAATAAACTTTGTAAACAATTAATTGCCAACAATGTCATTAATTATTTGCATTGAGTGCTTTGACCAAATGACTAAAAGCAATATAAGAGTCAATTCTTTTGATCCTAACATTTTTCTTGCATTTGTCTGGCAACAAATGCTTTTTGATCCTCCAAAGTCACATTGAATACTTGGAAAGCATTAATTTATGACTGTTAAGCAAATCCTTAAAAGTACCTTTAGGATAATTACTGCAATGATGTCTATTCCCTTTTATTTTTAACAATTGTCATTCATAGGATCAGAGTCCAGATATTCCTTAAAAATATCAATATTCTTGAAGACACAATTACTTTATACCAGGTGGTTTGATTCCACTAAGTTAGATACATTATTCACATCTAAATGAGTCACCTTCTCAATTTCTCCTTCCATATATTCAAAAGATCACTATAAGAAAGGATCATTACTGAATTTAATACAATTGTGAAACTATTTCTCAGGTTCATATTTTGCTTTTAATAGATCAAAAAAATATCTAAAGTAACCATAGTTAAGAAATGTCTGTTTTTCCTTTGCAGTTTTCATCTACAAATCATTTTTAAACGGTTTTTGTTAGTCTTTAAAATTCTGCTGTTAAATCTATATTAATGTTCAAGCTCCATGTTAAACTGATTCTGCCAAGCAGAAATTATCATTGGTTTCCGTTTAATCAAATCACTAATAATAATATCATTGTTAAAATAACAGACGTTTCTTCTTTTTAGTGAATCCAAGAATATACTTATTTGTATTCATAACACATTTCTTAAGAGAATTCTATGTCTTAGTAATATAATAATCTTTAAAATCCCAAATTAGCAATTTGTGTTTAATAATTGTAGAAATTCAGCACATATAATAGATACTTTTTTAAAATACAAATCAATTTTCATAAGATATAATTGGAATATACCTATTTCAAATGCATTTATCATTTTAATTCTATAGTGTACTAATTTATTATTTGTACAAAAATGTGCATTTGGAATATGAATTTCTTTTGCATTCTTATTTCTAATTATAGCATAATCTATCAAATGCCATTATTTTGAATATGCATCCATGTTCCGTTATTGCAATTTTTCTATCTAAACAAACTGTATGTGACAATCAGTCCATGTAGCAAGATTTGGCCAAAGTCTCTCAATTGCACCAACACATTGCATTATGTCTCCAAAAATAGTGCTATCCAATAAGAAATAAAGTTTTCTTTTTTCCAAGTTCTCTGAATTTAATTTTAGAGCATAGGTGCTAATAAATTAGTCCTAATACCATTGTATGAGATAAATTTTAACACCATTACTCTTTCATTGATACAATAAGATATTTAAGCATAGAAGATACCAAATTAGTCTCTACAGCAAATCCTAAAATAACATGCCATCTCCTTTCACTGTTGGATTTCCTATTTCAATAAAACTTATAGTTATTTGCATATTCTATTAAATTTCCTTTCTTTGGAAGAGAAGTTATAGCTATACTGATTGCAAATTTTGACTTCTTATTCACCAGTGTTGTCTTTAATTCTCATTTGAAGTACTCATATCAAGTGAAGTTTACATATTCTGAGTGCCTATATTTATTTTAAAAAATTGATTTATATAACTTACCTTTAATAGTAATAATCGGCCATTAAGCTAACGCACATGCGCTTTATAGATTTTTAACTATAAATGAATATTCTCACTTCAAAACACAAAATAAAGTCTTTATGAAAAGATAGAATCAATCCATCTATCCTTTCAACCTAAACGTTTATGTATGGGCAAATCTTAAGCATTTGGGAATGAGAGCTTAAAGGTGTTAAGCGATCGCTTTAAATTACTTTTACTATGCCTATCACTTCAGTGAATAATCCATTAAACATAACTTATTCACATTGTATGAGTCAGGTCATTTTTAGAAAACATTTTTTTAAATTCCTTCTACTTGCATCTTTAAATAAGATTATCTAATCATGCAGTCTTTGCTTCAGTGAAATTCCTATTTCAAAGTGAGTTCCAATCACTTATTAGTGATTGTACTGCATTGCTGCTAGAAAAGATGACAAGTAAGGACTTTCAACTGTCTAAGCTTGACCTTGTCATTTATTTTCTTAATTTTTGAGAGCTTGAGTTAAAAGGTAAGAAAAAAAATTGGAGCCACAAACACTATGTACATAAAGTATGGAAATGTAACTGCATAAATGCACTATTGTATTATTGCAATATAGAGATATAACTAGTGACAGGAAAACTGAAGATGATTAAGTCCTATACTAACTTAAGTGACTGAAAAAGAAAAAGAGGGAGAGAAATGACTGTACTGGAAACACTTATTTGTTATGCACAGTCAACTCTCATAACTGAAAACCATCTGCCACCTGTGGAGCCTGTTAATAGTATGTGCCAAAACATGATGATTTTAAATATGAATGTTAAATTATATTATAAGTACAATGAGCAGTAATAGTTATTTGTAGTCGATTTATTCACTGTTTGTTTGTTTTGAATGAAATAATTGCATTGATTATTTTATTATAATCTTTTTTGTTTTTCTGAGGTTGAAGACATTTGTAATTATTACAAGATCTTTATCATCTTGAATCATTTAATGTGGTGTTAGAATGGTAGACCCCAAATCTCAAGGTTTATGGATCTTGTTTTCAGATTTGTCATTTTGATATTTGAACTATCCATCAGTAAAATGTTTAATTATTTATTTAGTAACTTTATTAAAAAGGAAATATTTTTAAATACCACTTAAAATCATTTACATCAGAACAGTTTTTTAATTTTTAATCATACATCATTTAAATACAGGCTTAACTTTTGTTTAACTTCTGTATTTCGTTACAATAAATAATAATAATGTCTACTGCCAGGAAGATCATGTGACACAGAATAAACACATCGAATTTCATTCATTTAACCCAATTATGCTTTCCCCCCCTATTTTCTGGATAAGAATTGATTCAATCTACCTCTGTGCTAAACTGCAGAAGAACTGTGGAAATTATATCTTCATACAGTGAGTTAATTTTTTTTCATGAAAACTTGAAGAATGTAGTTTAATTCTTGAACTTAAATGAAATTAATAACTTTTATAACTTATTTTAGTAAAGGTTTGAATTTTTCTCTCAAACGACTTCTTGATAAAATATTCTCTTTCCCAAAGCAGTTGACTGCCTTCAAATAATTTTTAAGAAACCAAATCTGTAAAAACACCAATACATGCTAAAAGATGATTCATTATCTTTCTAAGCTATCTTCAGCACCAACACCAAAACAGTGAATGGGCCATCTAACAATAAAGTTTACTACTCATTATAATTTTAAGATGCTAATATATATATTTGATCATGAGTGATGGTATGAAATATGACTGTGTTTCATAACTTCTGTGATCGTTGCCTTCGCAATATTTTGCAAATTACTTGAAAATATTCCTGCAATTCATGGCTTCATTGCATACAAACTTTAAATCATTTCAAATGTTTCAGTAACAGTTTCCTCCTATTTTAAACAAGATTTGATGTTGACTCATTGCTCCATGTCACATTTCATATCTTGCGATCTAAGTATGCTAGTAGCTTAAAAGATTTGTGGTAAATAACCTAACTATGTCATTATGACACATGATGATTCAAAGAAGTAATGAAGGAAGTTTGGAGAGTGAACCCGTCACTTTTAATTGGAATACATGTCTTTAATAAAACGTTTCTTCTTCAAAGTAATCATCAGCACAAACTGAACTGGAATCTTGGATGAGTTAACTGTGAAACATTTAATAGTTATGCTTATTACCAAAAGTGTCAACAACCATATGTATCAATATTACTTAGCAACATTATAAAAATTTTTGTAACATCAATCAACTCCTTATTTGAAAAGTTGGAAAATGATTTATCGCAAAGTACAGCTGTATAATTATTAACTAATTTGGAAGTAGTCATAGTAATTTAATAATATGTTCAATATAATCCAACATATTATCACATCTAAGATACAATCATTGCAAATCTTCAAGAAAATACTAGTCTTATTGTTTTTAACATATCATACCATTTACACTTTCTTAAACACTTTAGCAATACTCTTTATTTATATCAAAACTAACAGTTCCGACTGCCCTGCAGTCACATCAGAGCTACAATATTCAAATATATAATTATATAATTAATACACATATTCATATACATAATTAAATACACAAAATAAACTGTTAGTTTTGATATAAATAAAGAGTATTGATCAAGAGTTTAAGAAAGTGTAAATGGTAAAATATGTTAAAGTAGAAATCAATACATAGGAAAAGGAAGAAGAAAAATAAAATTATATTACTTCCATAGTAATTGTTTTTCAAAACATAACTTTTTTTGTTTGATTTTTTTTTTTTTAATAATTTGTAAGTTTTTATTCTTTTAATTTTGATTTTATCAAACATTTGATCTCAAATTCTGCTTTAAAATATATTAAATATTTTTCAAAACCCTAAACATATCCACGCCCCCAAATTCAAGGTTCCATTTTTCTTTGAAATTTTTTTTTTAATTGTCAATTTTCGTTTTTTATTTTGCAAAATAATTCCAGGTTATTTTCCTCTTGGAAAATATATTGTTTTGATAAAAAGCACTTACATGGTACACAAAACGAAAAGGATAATTCCTACATATATGATTTTACCTGCACAAATGATCAATATTAATGCAAGGCTCTTTTCCTTGACCATGGCTAAGTTCTAAGACTATCATTATCACTTTTAGGCCTTCTCATTCTACTGCAGGATGAATTATTCTCCAAGTTTAATCCAGTTTCTTCAATTCTTATTTCTGTTTTCTACATTATACCAACAAACTTTTTTACTTTATCCAATTATCTCATATACTGTTTCCATCTAGAACTTTTGCAATCTCTTGGGATCCAATTAAGACTTTTATCTTTTATTGCCTAACTCCATTTAAAACTATACCTTCCTTTAATATATTATCGCAAGCATTGAATATTTGAGCACTTTAATACAACAGTGTTCTTTTCAACTGACTGAACTGAGATTATTTGGTTATTTACAAGCTTAGGATTTAGAAAGAAAAATTGATGATCAGATTAACAGTCATAGTGTGAAATAAACTGATAATCAAACCCTAAAATTGTACCATTTTCTATGTATATTGCGTAGTAAATGCCAAAATGAAAATAAAATAATTTGCAATAAAAATTTAAAAAGAATTATCCTGAATAACAAAGAATGAAGAAACACCAATAATGTATTAGAAAAAACTTAAATCAGTTGATATAAACGATAAAAAATAATAAAGATTGATAGAAAGCATCAGTGTTTAATGTGAAATGTTTAAATACATATTTAATTATAACATAAATTTAGTTTATAACTGCCATATTTTAAGCGTATATATAATCATAGTATTCATCTTTCAATAAAATAATATATTTGGGATTCAAACTCAGACTTTTACACGATACTCAATTCTTCATGCCATCTCATATTGCTGACCCACCTGATCACACACATGTTGAAAAAATAAATAATCACCAATATACATATTTCATGCTAAACCAGCAATCATCAGTTGGTCCAGATTATCATCTCCACACATATATATAATCAGTTCTCAGCTTTATATTAAAATAGCTAATCTTCATACTTTAATGGACAGGCTTCAAACTACTCCAACCCACAACTCTTCAGCCATCCATTTCATTGAAAATCTGATGATGGAATATCCAAAGCCCACACTAGTGCCAAGGTTGTCATCCTACCCATGTTGATGTTAGTCATTCTGATCCCTCGTGTACCAGAGAATAATCCATTTTACTTACATATGCGAAGGATGGGCAAACCTAAAGTAATAAATAATTACAATTAAAAATTATTATATTTTTTTAATCTATCAGCATTGATCAAACATTTAATTCTTGTGCTAAACCACACAGAGCATGTAAAATAATATAAAGTATCTAATAATTTATTTTGAAACACCTGTAAAAGAAATACCCGTATCTACGAACGCCATGACAATTTACATAATGAATTGTAAATGCTTCTTTCTGCGCAATCAAAAGACGATTATACAAAGTAATGCTATCTAAATAGTTACCTTTTGTTATTATTAAATAAATAAAAACAAATAAAATTTACTTTTATTTGTGAAATATTGCATTATAAATATTGCTGGCAGAAACGGTGATGAAATCGATCAGCATTTATTAAGATAATTAATTATTCACTCTTAAATTTAAAGCATAAGTTAGCACACAAGGTGAAAAAAAACACCCCTGTTTGTGATTTCTAAGATGCATTTCAACTAATCAGGTCTCTTCAGTAAAATCCCAATAGATCTTCAAATGCACAGGCGATCGCCTTGCTTTTAATGTATGCATTACATAAAAACTGTATAATATATATGTTTGTAATTTATCCAAGAATAAATTATACCATGAAACGAGTAATAAGGTATTTATTGATTATACATTATATAAGGTTGTATAATTATTGTATTTTGTAAAAATTGCATACAAGTTTATACACTCCAGAAAAACTAGTATTTATTCGAGAGGTTGTTTTTAGATTGCGCACTGATAACTGAGGAATTTAATTAAGGCATTAACATAATGGCGAACGATAATTCCAAGAAATATTTGCTGATTGCAAATATTTCTAGATAAGAGACCTTACCTTATTGGACAATGTAATTAATTGCTGCAGTTATCAGAAAGCTATAAAAAGACTGTGTAACAACTACGTGAGGCAGTATTTGAGTAGCAATCTGAATCCAGCAAAGTTCTCCTTTCCTATCATCAAGATTTTTCATTTCCTGCAAATTGTTTAATTCTTGTGAATTAAATTCATTAATTTTGTTTAATGGTTCGTTTTTTATAACATCATTTAAAAAATCATTAGAATCAGTCAATGGATGAAGACCATGTGTAAGAAGATTACCATAATTAAAGGTTTCCAGAGCATTTAAATGCTTAGGTCTTGTTTTTTTAAACAACAGAGGATCATCAAATCTTTTTTCTTCTCTGAAGTGAAAACTCCGATCCTCAAACTCATGCTCCTCCCGCAGATTATTATCCTCTCGATAAATCTGATTCGTAGAAAACCCTACGCCTGACAGATGACACACTGGTAAATCATCAGTCCAACTGTGAGCCTGTACAAAGTGATTTTTGAACCACATCATAGGAGATTAAATTTAAAAACTTTTTATGCATTACTTCTCATGAGTCATGCAAATAATCAGCCTACATGCAATGATTGTTCTGCATAAAAGAGCACCTTTCTTCTAATTTAAATTGGCATGGCATTATGCAATTTAAACTACAAGTAGTGATAAAATTTTAAAAGCATCATAAAGTCTGTGAAAACTCCCAAATAAATACTAGTTTTTCTGGATTGCACAAACTTGCATTCAATTTTTACATACAACCAATTGTTACAGTTTCAACCATCCTACCTGCTTTTAAACATCCAAATTGAAACTGTAGCAATTAATTATATTCTATTACTATATGGATTACATCTAACTTTATGCATTCTTTAATTTATATGTGCATGTTTGTCTTAAAAAATAATATATTATGAAGGGGTTAAACAAAAATAAATTAGCTTCAGTAATTATTGTCAAAAGATATTTTGAGATATTCTGGGCACAAAATAAATAGAAAAGTCTGTTTTTTTTAACTAATCTGTAATCACAATTTTTTTCTCTATTTAAATTTAACAAAATAAATAAACATAATAATGTGCAGTATTTACCAAGAATCGAATTCACCAGTAAGAAACCTGTGACCCACAGGTCATTAAGTGTAGTCTGTGGACGCATTTGGAATGAGTATGTTATTTCCCAAAAAAGTAGTTTTTATTGAAATGGTAAACTTAGAAAAATAAAATAACTTGATATTTCAGTGACTTCATATTTTATTCGTAGTTTTTTATTTTATCAGTTAATACTTAATTTTAATAAAAATAAATTTATTTAAATGTTGCACTAATTTTATTTTCTGGGAATTCCCTGGGAATATTTTTTAATTAATTTTAAAGGTATTTTAATTTGAAGTACAGAAATAAACTGAAAAATATTTGAAACACAAATAAAATTATATTGGAATGCTGAACAGATTAAAAAAACAATAATAGTATTTTTGGTCCATTTTTGGTGGCATAGCGGCCTTCCAAGCAGCCTCGGGTTCGCTTCCCGGTCAACGCTTTGACATATATATATAAAAAGATCTTTTACCAAATGTATTATATTTTAAATCAACTAAGAAATCACGTGATACGTGCCAATTTGAAATCTTGTAATCGCATAAAAGTATCAAATTACAATCCAGATTTATGTAAATAAAGGGATTTGAACTCAGGATTTTTCAGTCTATTCATTCTCTGCTCTATCCCAAGCAAGCGATACACATGTCCACAAACATGTGAAAAAGATACGTGATCCCCAATAAACATATTTTGTGCAAAACCAGCACTCGTCACTTGCCCAGATCATAATTTCTCACACATATATACAATCAGTACCTAATTTATATTAAGATAGTAATTCCTCGAACATTAATGGACAGGCTTCAGTCTGTGGTCATGGGTATCAGTTTCTTGAAATAAAAAGGAGAATAAATAGAGTGAAAAATCCTGAGTTCAATCCTTTATTTACATATATAGGAAACATTTGTATAAGTAAATGCCATATTGCCTTAGAAACCAGATTTAGAAACTTTGTGCAGACAAAAACATTATTAAGAAGTCATTGATAGTTCGTAATTACATTTTTAGCTTATGTATTGATAAAAGAATAAAATGTTTTTTTTACAAAGTATTGTTTTAATAGAATAATCAATCTAAATAAAATTGAAACAAATAACTAATTATGTTTACAATTATTGAATTTTCAACCACCCTTTCATCTCTTATTGAGACCTTTTCAAGAGATATCCCTTGAAAAGGTCTCAATAAGAGATGAAAGCCAGGTTAATAATTAAATAACTGTAAATATAATTAGTTGTTTGTTTCACTTTTATTTAGATTGATTATTCTATTAAGTATATATCAATAACAACATTGTGGACAAATAATTATTTTTATATTGGATATTTGACCATTGTATATATTGTTTTAATAGACTTTTCATCAATTGTTATATATAAGTTTTATCAGTAATCGTCCCTTTTTATCACTGATTATTCATAGATGAGATGCAAAATATTTGACATAGAAAGACTGAGCCTGAATGAAAAAAGGTTTCCAACCATTGATCTAATTAACACCCCACTATATATTTATAGAAAGATTATTCTGTCATCCAAGTACTAAACATGTCATCATATATATATAAAACATACATATGTAAATATATACTTATTAAGGAAACTATCTAAAATAATTTGCTTTTAATATAGAATAAATTTCATATAATGGATACATGAGGGGTCAGATTGACTTTAGGTCAACATGGGTGTGACAAGAATCTCAGCATCAGGGTGGCCTTTAAGCATTTCAATTGGATGGATGGTTGAAGCATTGGACTGTTGAATGGATTGAAGCCTGTCCATTAAAGTAGGAAGATTGGCTATCTTAATATATATCTGAGCATTTATTGCATATATGTGTAGAGATAGTAATCTGGACCAATTGATGATTGCTGGTTTAACATAAAATATATATATTGGTGATTATTTATCTTTTCAACATATATGTGCTCAAGTGTATCAGTGTTATGAGATAGAATGGAGAATGGTGGGTTGAGTGAATGTTTGTGCTCATATACCATATATATTATAATGGATAAGGTAACATAGCCTTTAAAATAATTCCTTTGCTCTTAAAAAAGGGTATTATTAAGTGGACATATTGGTTTATGATGGTTTGAGAATTCTCTATCTTTATTTTACTATCCAGTTAAAATAGCTAGATATTTATTTATTACATAATATTAAAAGTTAGCTGGATTGCCTGCTTGAAAATTTTATCTAGTCAAGTTCAAACTTAGATGATACCACATAGGTAACTGTACTTCATTGATGGTAACATAATCTTACTTCTTCAGTTATTTATTTACATTTATGCTAAATTTGAATAAAGTATTTGAAATATATATGTAAGATGATTTTTTTTTAAATAATACTAAAATGTACAGAAATGGCGAATATAATTTGTTTTGATTTTTTTTTCTTAATCTTTTCTATTCATTTATATTTAATACATTCGAATCTGCTTTAAAAATTATTAATATATTGTGACTTGTATTAGTACGTATTATCAACATATTTTAAAATGAACTTTTACTTTCTTTAATCCATTAGGTTCACCTGCAGATAGAGCCAATCTTGAGGTTGGAGATGAAATTCTAGAGGTCAATGGAAGGTCATTAGAAAGTGCTTCTCACCAAGATGTAATATCTCACATCCATCAGGTCTGTTATTTTATAGTCTTTTAAGTAATCGTAGAATAGCTTCTTTTTTAAAAAAAATATAAAAGTTCTGCAATTTGACATCTGATCACTGAGGAAACCGGAGAATCAGTGACGTTTTTATTGTTTAATATTTATAGAGATGTTTAATTTTATTTTATTTTTGGTGATTAAAGAATATATTTGAAAAAATTTTATAGATTCTAAAACGAAAGTCAAAAATAATCTTTTGAAAAGTTACTATTTTAGATTTTAGTATTGCACTGAGCTTAATTATTTTTTGAATTTAACATCAATTTATCTATTTCAATCTATGCGTTTCTATTTATACATACATAAAGAGCCTTGTGGTACAACAACAATACATCCTCACATCATGTCTACCACCTGGATTTGAATAAGGATTAATTAAATTTTAAAATTTTCAACTGTCTTAGAATTTTTTTTTCAGTTAGCCTAGTTACTTTAGCTAGAAAATAAAGCAGGGATGGAAAGACACTCAGAGTCTGACCATTTGAGAAGTGACAAGCATGGTAAGTGCTTCATTCTTCTTTATCTTTTCCACTTAGAGAGATTTTTGCCCTGTAGTGGATTGCTATATCTCTGTATACTTGCATATAGATGTGAGATTTTGACTTGAGTATAAACATAATAGTTTGGAGTCACTTGACAGATCATAAGGTATTTAAGCATTCAAATTGCCCACAACAGCTTTAATTAAGTAACCAATTTGAAATTGTTTTTTTAATTTATTTTATAAATTACTGATTCAGAGATCTTTAGCTCTTGAGTATGTTCTTCTACTACAATGCTAAATCACACAAAGCACAGTAAAGGCTAGTACAGAGAAATATTGACGGAGATAATATGGAAAAAAAAAAACAAGAAATAACATTAACTAAAAAATTAGTAATGCTCAAATTTATGCTTACATACTATGATAACAAAAGAATTAAAATAATGGTGGGCTAAAAGAAAATGATTTGTGATGATGATGAGTAAACTCATCATCTTCATCATTTTCAAGCATTTCACTCCAGGAAGAAGGTTCATGTTTTATCCAATTTCTCTCAGCCACATAATTTATTTTCAATTTCTCCTTATACTTTGTTATGTAGTCTGAAATCTGTATTTCTTTTTTGTTAAATATCCAAATTTTACATCCATATATAAAAACTGATGAAAGACTTTTATTATAAACTTTCCTTTTTAAGCATATAGGCATTTTTTTTTTTAAAAAAAAATTAAATTATTTCAACCAAATGCATTATATCTAAATTAAATTCTATGATTGATTTCATTAATTACATTTTCATCTGTATTAACAATATGACGAAGGTATTTGTAATTCTTAAAGTTTTATAATTTTGTGATTATTGATTTTTTTTTCTGAAAAAAATCCACTGAACATTATAAGTTAGTCTTCTTGGCTTTTTATCTTTAGTTCTCATTTCTTTTGAAATCCTGAAGTATAATTTAAAAAAACAACTAGCTGGAAAATCTAGATGATGTAAATAATCTTCATGTATTTTATTTTTTTAGAATTTTTAATCAACAACATACTTACAAAATTATTATAAACATTTAGAAAATATGAAAATTCTATGCTAAACACCATTAACAATTTTAGTATCACCATGTAATCAAATCATTACTGTTCCATTTAGATAAATGCTTTTCAGAATATGGTGATCTATATCATGATGGTTTAAAGTTTTAATTCCTATAGAAATGCTTGAAGAATTAAATACCTTTTCATAATTTATAAATCTAGAGCTTTATGGCAACTTGTGCTCATTGGTCCTTTTTGTAACTTCTTTCACTATTTAAGATAAAACTGCTATGCTAAAATTCTGGTTAAATCCAGTTTGCTTTTTTGATTGGTTTAAATCCAGTTTATTATAAATGAATTGTAATTATTTTGATAAAGATCTTATATACAACTAATAGAAGAGTGATAAGTCTATAATTTCTAATTTTTCCTTTCTTAAATATCAGCATCATTATTACACTCTTCCAATCTTCCATTTTATGTTTATCATTTAAGGTAATATATCAATTTATCATTTAAACATCTTATATATAATTTTGCTGACCATTTTTCTATTTCTTCAGCTGATTTTTTTAAGATATCAGTAATAATTCCTTCACTTCCTATAACTTTTTGCTTTAAACCAATAAAATATTACATGATTTCAGCTTATATATTCTGGAATCATGTGATAGTGATGTGATATTTTATTGGTTTATATCCAATATTGGCCATAAGATAGAAATTCCTAGACTAGTTGGCTAAGAATGAAAACATTTAGGTTTGTTTGTGGTAAATAGCTTGATAGTATAACATAAAGGTAAATGATAGCTGCCACAAGAAGCATACATTAAATACTAAAAATCCAGATGGATTTTTTCAAAATCCAAGGCTGATGAAAACCATAAGCTTGAAACTAGTTTGAAGATTCTGAATGGGACAGCACAAGATATGGATTTATCAAGCATTCAACTGGATTTTATTACTTCCTAAAGTTTATAGTAATTGGTAAAGTAATGGTGAAAGAAAATGCAAACTTTTTTCTTTTCACTGATTTAATTTTATAATACATTTTTTCAAGTAGTGATTTTAGGACCTATTTTGTTTTCTCATTTTTTATTACTATAGAATTTTTGTTGAACTCATCTATATATTGCATGTTGGTGTCTTCTTTCTAGTAAATAGTTCCATCTTTTTTTACTGCTAAAACAATTTTTTTTCTCTAATAGTAAGACAGTTTAACATTTTTGAGATGTTTATTCTCTTGTATAGCTTTTTTTGCCAATTGATACTTATATTTTTTTATATCATTATTAACTATTTTTCATATTATTTTACAGAATTTTAAATATTTAATTATTCTTAAAGGACCAGTTGTAAATATTTTCATTTTTTTTCCTTCAGTTAGAAAATTCCTCAATAAATTGTAACTTTTCTACATAGCAGTTTTTAATAAAAAAATTTGGAACTGATTTCAGTCAAATTTGAATCATCTTCATTTACTATTTTAAAGTAATTTTCAAATTCCAATTTAAGTTTTTAGAGTATTTTTGAAGGTATGAATATCAATTATTATTATTATTATTATTATTATTATTATTATTATTATTATTATTATTATTATTATTATTATTATTATTATTATTATTATTATTATTATTATTATTATTATTATTATTATTATTATTATTATTATTATTATTATTATTATTATTATTATTATTATTATTATTATTATTATTATTATTATTATTATTTTTTTTTTTTTTTTTTTTATTTTTTTTTTTTTTTATTTTATTTTATTTTTTATTATTATTATTATTTTATTATTATTATTATTATTATTATTATTATTATTATTATTATTATTATTATTATTATTATTATTATTATTATTATTATTATTATTATTAATGTTTAATTTTGCATGATCACATATTTTAGATTCCACTAATTGATTAGCACTTCTTATATTGAATCTATTTAGAATATTACAGATCTTGAAATGCATACTTTCTGTTAGCCAAGATATAATTTCATTCCGCTGCACTTCGATTGGATGCTTCCACATTCATTTCTGATCATATGTTTCTCAAAGAAAAAATTCACAATTTATAGTTTTATTTCATCTGTCAATTGTTCACAAATTCCAGCATTAAAGTCTCCCATGACAATTTTAAAATGTTGTTTGGTCTGATCAAAACCATTTTATTCATCCAAATAAAAATCCTCTACTTCTTTATTAAAATGAGAACTTGTTGGAGTATAAAGCTGAATTATCTGCATTTGATATCTTCCATTGAGCTGATTGATATTTTGTCTGATATACCATGGATTTCCGCAATGTTATTCCACTTGTGATTCCAATATTATGTCTTTGTAATAAAGTCCTTATCCACTTTTAAAATCAATTATCTTTTCATCTTCATGATGTCCAACACTGTCCCATTTGATATTAGAAAGTTCTTCCAATTTAAGCAATCTTTTACTTAAAAGGGGTCTGCAAATGTGTTTGTAACCGAATATGCTTAGTGTTTTCTGGCTTCAGTATTTAGATACTGTTGTGATTGATGACTTTATACCCTCTTTGAAATAAAAAGCATAAGTTTTATTTATTATGATTTTATATATTGTAAAGGTTGGAAAGATCCACCCTTTCCATCAACGTTTCATTATTGTTTTAAAAAAAAATCTTTGATTTGGCTTTGATATGGGAGTTTATATAGATGTAGTTGTTGTTGTTAGTTTTTGCTAGCATTATTTATTTCAATTTTTTTTTTAGGTATATGCATTTTGTGGGATTTAAATGGCAGTGGTGATATAAAAAATATATATGTATGTGTATATAGATTTTGCCGAGATATTGGTTTATGTTTAAAGTACAGTATTTGCTTTTAGTAATGTTAATGATCAAATATTGGCATCTGAAATTATTAAATGGGTTTACATCATATTTTTGTTTTTGAAATAGTTTGTAATGTAATTTTATTACTTGTTGTTTATTTATTTATTTTGTTTTTGTAAACTGTAAAGCTAATTTTATATGTTTTGTTTTTTTTAATTTTAATATTTAAAAATCGACAATTGTTGTAATAAAGATATTGATATTAGCAATACATGAAAGACTGAGTTAAACAATATACAAAAAAAAATACTATAGCAACGAGGATTGACAATCGCTATTAAGAAAAGAAAGCAAAACTTTGTTACTGTTTCCTATACAATTTTACTTTCAGTAACTACAATATTTATTGGACTCGATATATCATTAAAAATGGCAAGCTAAATGATAAATTTATGGTCCAGGGATATAAACCCCTCCATCTTGCCTTATTTCACAATCAAGATCTAGTGAAAAATAAGCAAATTATTGGTGAGCAGACATTTGACTAGAAAACAAATAGCTATGGGTATACAGCAAGCCAATATGAACATTAGCTAAATATTCAAAATCGGTCCATCATTTTAACTGATACATCATAACCTAACCGGATAATATAAAACAAAAAGTCTCATGAATCCATGTGTTTGTCATTTTAAACTATTTTACATCTTATCTTAACCCATGCCGGAATGGACAAAAATGCAGTAAATAGTTATTGAATTTTAAAATGAAGAGAGAATAAAGAAGACAACTAATTTGGTCTTTTTTTATTATTATTATTTTCTTTTTGTACGATTGATTTTGAAGTTAACTATTTATATATACATGTAAACTAATTTTAAGTTTTAATCATTATAATTAACGACATATTAAGTTTCTTTGAGTACTAAAATTTTCTATTTTATTTTGATTCACATGCAATATATATTTGTACATAATATAAGTATATTGTTTTAACTCTTTAAATTTATCAATATTAATAGTAAAGACTCTAGAGGTCACTTATTATTAAAAGATTTCTATCGTCCTTTAATTCTTATGCCTTATATATGTATGATATATAAATAAACTGGTTTCAATTTCAATTTATTAACAAATGATTATATATTATTTGTGATTAAAACACTTATTGTTTTAATTTAAATGAATTGTACACACCTGCTATACATATCTGTAGTACACAATATAGTCTGGAAATTAAATTGATTGTCCTTTGTTCTTATATGAATCATTTATAAATATATACATAATGTATTATATTTATGTTTACAATTTTATCATTATTTAATATTTCTCTTCAGAATTTAATTCACAGTTTCATCATTAGAGATGTTTCAAAAAATAGATCATGCTGTAGATATTTTATGTTTGTGTTATATATGCATATTTCTTCACTTATGAGATAGGAGTCATTTTTATATTTTATTTATAGAAGTTTCATATACTAAGGGTTGTATCGTCTATAATAAACGTTTATTGAAGTCTCATAATTAATAAAGATATAAAGAAAGGTATTGAATTTAGGGGTCATAATAAAAGCCCTATTATAAATAATAAATATAAAGAGTTCGTGTTGTAGTCCAAAAGAGGAGTATAATTTTAATCAAAAATTAAGCAAATAAATATCGAACACAGTAGGAAAAGAATATATATATATTTTAAAGCGATCTAACCTTGAGGAATGTATCGATGATTTTAAATTATTGTTTTAAGAAGCTATTATGTTTTTTTTATATATATATTATACCGGTTAATGTTTACTCCATTAATATGAGCATGCGCATAGACCGAACATGAGGGAAAATATGGCGACATGCCGGAGTAAGAAGAAATTCAAAACTTTACCGTAACAGTATTACGGACACAGAAGATACTTATGGAAAGGTTGACTCTTACATACCTTTGGGGGATGACTCTAAATCAACCCCTCGCGCCACTCCCAGAAGGAAATTTAACTCTCCTCCTGAAAGGATATGCAAGTTCAAATGATATTAGGGCATGTGTGCCGATAAATAATTATTCATACACAAAATAATAAATAAGTATCCTCGTGAAAATAAAGATTTAGGACCCGGTTAGAAGGTATCCCATTTGCTAACTCAGCGTACTCTTATACTCAGTTAAAAGAATTGGGGCTCAGAAAATTCACATAACTAACTAATATGGGGGTTAGAGAAAGTAAATGATGAAAAAAATATGGAATGTATGGCAGTAGACGCTTTTAAATTATAAAATCTTTTATTAAACCAATACCCCCTACCATTTATAACATAAATACAAAATTAATATCCCCAGATTGAATAAATATACAAACGAATATTATACACTACACAAATCATATTAACAAAACAAAACTAATCATAAAGAAATACTTAATAGAGCAATAATTAGATTAAATGAAAGAAAAATTTTTTCTTAAATCAGAAAATGTATTAAATAATTATACGTGAGAGATAGTGATCTGTGGATTATAAGTAAACTCACACATATGCATTACGCAAATAAGGAAAAATTAACAAGTTATATACAGGTGTGTTTATGTACGTATGTACATGAAATATATATTTATGAAATGGGTATTAAATTAAGAATAAAAAAAAAAAACAGTTATAATGATCCAAAAGAAAATGAAGATTGAATCTAACCACAGTCTATAATATCTGCGCTACAGGGGTGCCATCTAGGCATTTGAACCTAGAAAAATTTATAAAGTAAGCAGATACGCACTGTTAAGATTCCACTTTATTTAAATATTTAGACAGTTAGCCCATTGTCACTAGCTCATGGAGACGCAGAGATAAGAAATAACTTGTTTAGTTTGTATATATATAAAAATAAAAGCCACTGCCAGAAATTAATACATAAAAATATTTATTTACGCACATATAAAATCATTCTAAATTTGAGGAATAACATTTATTATTGAGATTTTAATATTAATTTTGAATTTAGTGTGTCAAGTATGAACAGACTACATAGATTGTATTTGAAAAGAAAATATTCTATCCCTGATTTAACCTTAGGCCAAAAGTTCACAGTCAAACCGGCGTCAATCCATCTGATATATTGATGTATTCAATGTAACACGAATACGGCAACACAAAAATCATACTGTCAGGAATGTAACTCTGAACAGCAGGGTTAAGAGAAGAAATTGTTTCTCACCCAGAACAGGAATGTGACGTCTGTCGGGCAAGAAGAACAATAAAAAAGAAAACTCCATAGGAAGGGACAGCGGTCCTTTTTGCTGACTTACGATCCCATCCATAGACAAAATGGAAGTGTGTGGCATATACAGCGATTCTGCCCGTAGCGAATCTCGTACTACATCTACAATATATCCAATCCATTGACCTAATTTAACTATGAAACAAATGACCCAAGATTACCCTTCTCTAATTAATTAATATAATTTTACAAATCTATATGCCATTCACGCCCGACTTAAATTTAATATTTATATAAGTTTGCACAGATGAATTTTATAAAAATTTGTTTTATAATGTTGAGCACAGATCGGCTGCACAGATTCCATGGTTAAAAACATTTCAAAATAAACCTAAACAATCAAAATACAAAGTCATTGATAACATCAATTGCAGAGGGAATACAAGAAACCCAATAGCATTCATCATAAGATGCCGCACTGACATCAATGACCTATATATTCCAATCGAATATGAAACAGTAACATAATTAACCGCTAACAAATCTATGCACGTCTATACCCAACTTAAATTTCATGCATTTAAATAATTTATACAATAAGAAAAAAATGGAAATGATTTTTATCAAACGCCAAACATATAAAATTAAACATTATTAATTGACCTGAAAATTTACAAAAGTCAGATAAAAGTCCATTCAAAATTTAGGTTAGCTTGTTTATTAAACTTGTCAACTCTTGACAAAAGTTCTTAATTAATTTTATGATTTTAACAATTGTTCAGTTCATATAGCTTATGGTAGAAGAGCTCCCACTTCCTGGTCTTAATTTCCATGGAGTCTTTATTTGAAATCCGGTCTATCTGAAGGCAGCCTTAGCTGGAACAATCCTGGTATTACAGTCATTTCATTTGAGATAAGTGAGAGAGAATATGTGCATCCTATCACCCTTCTCACAAAAGCAAGCTGGAAAACTCACTGGAACTCAATATTTTTCTTTTTATAGTAAATCTCCAGATTGAACGAACAAAGACGTCACTAATCCAAATTTTCGTTAAGGTCTGAGAGGCTTGGTGCTTTCATTGGTCAAGCTAAATTCTCTTTATTCTCTTATCTAATTTTCATCTGACTTTTTAATTACACAAGAACCCCAAGGCTAGCTTGCTTTTCAATTAATAAACAATCATTTCCATTTACAGATTACAGGAATTAATTAATACCTGTTTTTATTTTTACTTACGTTATTTTTTTATTAAAATATTTTTATATTTAAATCTTGTATTTTTTTGTAAAAAAGTACGTTCAAATACTTTTTTTTATTTATAAAAAAAAAATATTTTTAAAGTTTTGCATCTGTGCGAATATATATATGTTTAACAAACATTTTAGCTTTTAGTTTTTTAATAGATTTTATTTTTATTTGCGAACTTTAAGATTTTATTTTAAATTAATGTAACGGCATATTTATATACCGTTACAATATATTGCATCTTTCTGTGTGTTAAATAATAATATATGGTTCTTACATAGATACAAACGTCAATCCATGCCTATTGCTAGCAAATATTGTTAATTCAAATAATATTAAATTATAACAAAAACTTGAAAGGTAAACAAATATAATTTGTGTTTAATACAATTAATGCCATTTGAAAAGAAAATCAAACACAATTAAATAAAGTGTATGTCATTTGTTTTAAATGATTTTGTGATTTATTTGAAATTTCTTTATTTTTCTCTTTTCAGTGCAAAGATCAGTGGATAATGCTTGAGACTTAGAATTACTTAAATGATATTTTTGCTAATACAGTATTCAATTTTATAATTATTTATCTAAGCCATCACTAATCATTGTTTTACATATAATCCTCATCTGCAAATACAGGTTGGATTCAATAAAATTATCTTTGTTTCCAATTTATATTTTGGTAAATAATTAAATCACTGATCAAATTAACCCTGAGAGTAAATCATTTAATATCTCATTATTGATCTTTAGTATCCAGGCATATTGTATATATAGCTTGTCAGATAACCAATGTTGTAATTGTAATCAATGATTAAACCATCCAATGGTTAGGTTAGTTTATTTTCTTTTGTACATACAATTTCCATTATAATTGATGCCTTGCAATGTGCAACTTGTTTAATTGGTTGGTGGTTGCAAGGTATATTATTACAATGTGTGAACTCCATTGATTGGTTAGTGGCTGTAAAGTTTTCATTTACAGCTGGCTCCACAACGTGGTACTATGATTAACTAACCTCCAATAAATGTATTTAAAATCTTAAAATGATATGCCTAGTCCATTACAATTGATTTCCCAACTTAACTTTGATGAAAATAGGCCAAGACCTGAGATAAATTATATTGGAATATACATTCCATTACAATTTAACTATTCAATATAGCATTTCAAATTAAGTGTAAATACTGAGCAACCGTCTTTTTAAATGCTGGTTAATCAATTCACCAGCCTCTATATCAGTCTGATTACAAATATAAAATGATCCTTTATGTATATTGCAAAATCTTATTCTCTACTGTAATCCTAAACAATATAGAAAAATCTTATGATGTTCAAATCATTATTTCACTACCAAAACAGTTTTTTTCTTCTCTCAAAACACATTCAGAACAATTAACATTATTCAATAGGCAAATTGCATTTGTTCCAAATATAAACACTATCTTTTTACATTGTTTAAGGTTATGATAGAAAAAGAGATTAAAGTTCTTAATTTTTAACAATATTTTATCCCATAGATTTAAAAATAGTTATTATTGCTTTGCTGTTTCTTAAAGATATTAAAAAGAAGTGCTTAATGACTCAGTCTTGAAACTATAAAATGAAGTCAAATTCATCTTATCATTGTTTATATTTTCAACAAAAACAATTTCATTCTCACAAGTTTTTAATGACTAAATGTGCTTCCATATATAAAAAGAAATCTTTAGACTTTTTTGTTCCAAAATAATAATTTAGACACAAATACTGTGAGATTTTTTTACAGTTTAAAATTATGTAGAATATAAAATCTTAATCTATTACAGTATATTTCATGCTGTAAATTTAAAAAATATGTAGGTGGCGTGTGTGTAATTTCCAGTTTTGACAACTTAACATAACTATCAAATCTTTTACTACCCTTGTTTTTGCTAGACCTCAAGTAAATGAAAAATAGTCCATTACATTTTAAGCCTCAGATATATTGGATAGATATAGAGATGATCAGTCTAGTAAATATATATTTGATGCTATACAAGTAAATGGCCATTTTCCATTTGGGTATGAAAATAATTTGATAGTATTCTGTTATTAAAATCAAAAATTATATATAATATTGGATACACTGTATTTAATAATATTAGATGTGGGTCTATATATATATAAACGTATGTGTGTGATGTGTATAACTGGCAGTACCCACAACTTTGCTTACATTAGTAGAATAATGTTTTAAATAAAAATATAAAAAATGTTAATTAAAATATATTTATATAAATAATAATATATGTGTTATAAATAGGAGGTTAGAACATATATATTTATGGCTTTGTTTACGTTAGTAGAATAAAAAAATGTAATATGTAGCTGTTGCTGTGGCTTATATATTTACATATTATTTCCATGAATTAATAATACATGAATATCACAAAAAATACTAAGGAATTTGATCAACTTTTAGAATTTTAGTTTGAATATATTTCTCAAGTGATAAATAATTTTTAAAAATTATAAAATTTTAACATTGTGGTATTTTGTTCACATTCCATTTGCAAATTAAAAATTAAATACATGGTACAAATAAAATTCATTTAATTTAAAATATATTTATAAAATCAATTTTTTTTTTTGCTTTACCAAAAACTATAATTCTATTTCTGTATTTCAATACACAGACCCCACCCCCCATTTAACAACTCTTTAAATGTCTGTAATCTTTTAATCTGCATCGACCTCTTTGAGCATTTTTATGAAGTCACTCAAAAATCATTATGAATTTGATGCATACTGCAAATTACTAAAGTTTTTAAAAACAATTAAGAACCATTAAGCAAAAATCCATAACCTATGAAATCCTAAAAAAAAATCATATAAGAGTCATCAAGATTGGTGCAATATTTATGGAGTTATAAAATAAAAAAATGAATAAAATAAACTTTCACATTTATATAGTAATAATGATTCCCATGCACATTCATATATTCATTTCACCTTCGAGAAAACTAAATGGACGGTTTGTTTAAGAACTACCAGACAATTGAGGGGGAAAATCTGTAGTGCTTCTTGATTCTAAGTTCTGTGTAAAAAAGCCAATAAACTCATCATGCTGGTAAACATCTCATCCACATTCATTTATCACATGCATAACTATATAGCTGCAATGAGAAGAAAATATGGAGTGAATACTCATGATTTACCCAGCTTCATTTCTTTGGGTTCTTAAAGAGGACTCAAATGATCTTCTTTCATATAACAGCCGATTCTTTTTTGTAACTAATTTTATTTTTTTATTAATATATAAATGAATTTCTAAAAAAAAAAAATTGAATTTGAAAAGTAAAGAGAAATCTCAAAAAAAGATTTGAGACGCAACTTTTCCTAGCATTCAACAGTTAATGCATTACCTATATTTCACATTCATTATAAATTATGTTGATTTTTTTTTAGGTATTCGATTGCTTTGTGTGTGTGTGGGGGGGGGTCGTTTTTAACTGAAACTCTGTAGTAACAGTTATATTCTCCACCCTTTTAACATTTTTTCATAAGGATTCTTTACATTGTCATTGAGATGTATAATATGGACACATTTTAAAATACATAACATTCAAGTTGTTGTTTTTTTATTGTTAATGTTCATAAATATGAAGAATCAAAGGAAAGTTAATAACAGTGTTGCCTAATTAGTAGTATAAGATGTTCTTCTTGTTCTTTTCCTCTGATAAATTCTTCAAAATATTGAATGAATAGGAAGAAAAAAAAATTGATATATTAACAAACTCCGCTTCTTTCTTTTCATTTTCCATATAAATAAAGATACAATAAAAGACTCCAATGTGGAACACGGGGTTTTCTCAGTCTTTTGGATTAACAATTTTGGGGGACTTAAAGAGGTCACACAATAATAATGACAAAAATGAAATTGCAAAAGTTTAAATAATATTATTGAACATTGCCCTGGATGCAGACTCGAGCATAAAGACCTTGGATCGATTCTAGTTCAGATACTTTCAGCAACAGGATTGAAAGAAAATTGAAATAAGTTATTAAAAAATATTGCTTGAAAAAAAGAAAAGAACAATTAATCAATTATTAATATGTATAGTAAAAAAAATTAAATTCCACAATTTAAGGCATCTCATCACATATGAAAAATCCTTGGATTGCTATCCAATATATATTTCATTTTTAAAAAAAACTATATAATAATAATCCCATATCCATATATTTTTTTTTTTTTAAAGTGTCAGCATCGGCCGGGACGCGAATCCACAACCCGGGCAACTGCCTGCAAGTGCAGAGCAGTCGCGCTGACCTCTCGACCACCAATGCAAGACTATATCTTTTTGTATCTGTAATTTTCGTTATCGTAATTCCAAAAAAATAGTGAATAAAAAAGAAAAATTAATAAAAAAATTTTTTTTATAATTTTCAATATTTTAATTTTTTATTCATTGTGTATATATGATGTGTACACATATTTCTACATATGTTTACATGTTATGTGTCAGTACATATGCATGTATGCGTGTTTTAAAAACATACTTCATTATTTACATTAATTAAGTTCGTTATCTGAAGTATGGCTTTGAACTCATTACTGAAGATATAGGGAAAAGGGTGTTACTCTATAATTAAAAACATGTTCAGTAGATTGCAATTTATGGATAGTAATAAAATAGCCAAAATAGTATTTAATTGAGTTACAAGTAAAGGACAGGCAACAAATGTGAAAAAGATTTGGATAAAAACTTTATGTCAATATACTTGTACAAAAGATTGGATGATTGTGTTAAGAGAATAGTTGAGTGTTATAATGACAAGGAATGAAATAGCAGTATAGATTCATTAATAAAACATAGGGAGTTGAAGAGATGGAGAATTAATATGGAGAGTAAAAAGAGTTTAGTGTAAGTGTGAGTTAATTTATGATAATAGTGAGGAAGGCTCAAATAGGATCATTAGAAACAAGGAAATATACATGTAAATGGAGGAATGTGGGTGATTTGATCTGCAAGTTATGTATGGAAGGTGTGGAAAATATTAGGCATCTGCTAATTGAATATAAATGTTTACAAGCAGAAAAGATACAAATAATGAATTGGGGGGGGGGGGGATAAATACAAGCAAAGTGATTATACAGAAAATGGAGTCTTGATTTTTATGCTGCATCTTGAAAAAGATAAGGGGATCCAGATATAAAGGCAATAGAGTGGGCAAAAATGATGATGTGGAAATGGGATGGAGCAAGATAGAGAAGAAAATGGGAAAAACTTATGGTGGAAATGGAAAGGGAAGGTGGGTAACAGATTTCTCTGAGCATAGTGGCTGAGAGATTAAAGGAGAAGCCATAATGCATAGCATTATATAGTATCAATTAGGAAATATAGAATCATTTAGACTTAAAATGGGGGAAGAGGACTAAGGCAAAGATGTCACTTATTTTGGGTTTTTTTTATATATTTGAGAGAAATGGAAAAAACAATAGAGAGACTATGAAGAGTGATAGAGATACCATTAATAGATGGCAAGGAAGTGTATATATTATCAGACTTTTCATTTGCTGATGATATCTTTTTGTGCACAGAAAGTAGGAAAGAAGGAAGTTATGCTGAAGACATGTTCAAGGGTGGGTAAAGAGTTGGGGATTAAATTTAGTAAAGAAAAATCAAAAGTAATGATGATAAATGCTGGGGAAAGAGAAGATAAATAATTTTTATTGGAGGATATAAAGTTAAATGTGGTGAATAGGCATAACTATTTGGGAATCATCTTAAATAATCAGAGAAATTGCTTGGATGAATGGGAGAAAAAATTGATAAATGAAGCAAAGAAAAGAAAGGGACTGATAAAGAAATTAACAGTGTTTTCATATAATAAGTATTATATATCAAGAATTATATGGAAGGAAGTGGCAGTATCAGGGTTAACTTATGATAACAGTGTAGTATGTGCTAGTAAAAGAGTGTTAGATTACTTTGAAAAAGTACAAAGAGAAGTAGGAAAATATGGATTAGATGCAGGTGTGTGAATGACAAAGGAGGCAATTCAAGGAAAAATGAGATGGTCAAGTTTTCATATGAGAGATGCAAAAAGCAAAATGAACATGTTCGGTAGATTGCAATTTAAATAACCAAAATAGCATTTAATTGAGTTATGAGTAAAGAACAGGCAATAAGATGGGTGAGAAAAGTAGTATGGTATGCAGAAGATTTGGATAAAGATTTTATGTCAGTATACTTGTACAAAAGATGGGATGATTGTGCTAGGAAAATTCTTGAATATTATAGTGGCAAAGAATGGGACAGAAGAATAGATGCATTAATAAAAAAATAAGGAGTTGGATAGATGGAGAACTAGTATGAGAGTAAAAAGAGTTTAAATATATATAAAAGTAAACAGAATAGTAGATGTGAGTTAATTTACAATAATAGCAAGGAAAGTAGTTTACTGTTTAAGACTTGAACAGGATCATTAGCAGCAAGAGAATATACACATAAATGGAGAAATGTGAGTGATTTAGTTTGCAAATTATGTAAGGAAGGCATGGAAAATATTAGGCATCAACTAAGTGAATGTAAATGCTTACAAACAGAAAGAAGACAAATAAAGAAGTTGTAGGAGAATAAATATAAACAAAGTGATTATACAGAAAATGGGGTCTTGGTTTTATGCTGGTTTTGAAAAAAAAATAAATGGGATCTAGATATAAAGGCTATAGAGTAGATAAATATGATGTTGTGGAAATGGGAATGAGCAGTATATAGAAGAAGGGTGGCAAATGGCTGAGAGATTCCTGACTTCGATAAAGCAGAAGCCATATTGCATTGCATTAAAACATGTAATTCTTAATAATTTTCTGAAATATAAACATATAATAAGTGAATAATTAATCATCCCAATAAGCATGGAAATCAAGAAAAATTAAATCTGAAACTTAAGTTGTATAAATTCCAATATAATTGAAAATATAATCTTTAGGGGATGACTGAGCACATATTTGTGTGGAGATTCCAGAAGCCCATCGCAGAGCAACAGTCAAAGAGACATATTACTCTTCCAACTGCTGCTGGTAATGGCTTGAGCTATTGTCCATCTTTGTTTATGTTATGACCTATTCATATTTATCCTTAAAAGAAATAAATTTGTCATTTGGATTCAAGGAATAGGAAATGGCTATCATTGGATAATGTATATAAATAAGCAAACCAATGGAAACAATGGGGAAAATGGCATATTTATTTTGATATTCTGTTTCCTTTATTCTTTAGAAGGAAATGGGTTGAATCTTAATCATTTCTTAACCTGTAAATATGGGTTTCTAGAAGCTCAAGGATTATTAATCATCTTAAAAGAAAACTTATGTTCCTGTTGTGCCTCCAAACCAATGTATGTGTTGGAGATGAACATTATAATTGTCATTTGTATACGTTATTAATTCATCATAAAATGGTTAAAACATTAACTTTGATTTTCTTCCCTATTCATAAAAATAAACTGATGTTGATGATGAAATGGGTTTAGATACATATGTGACTGAATACCAATGATATAAAATAATGAATATTTATCAACACATTGTCTTGTGTTTATTTTTTTAATAATGACTTGAATAGGATCTCTCAAAGAATTTTTTTTCAAATTGCCCTGAAATCTGGCCAATTACTTATCAATATTGGATAGTTAACAGGATTGGTTCATCAGATTTGTCACTTGTTGCGTCAAAGGAGTTTGTACAGTGCTTAGTCTTCTTTAAAACCCTCTAACTAAAACTACTTATATCGGTCATTTAGTGATTATTATTGGATAATTGTGTAAGTTAGCTACAAACCAGTTATCTAGAAAAGAATACTAAAACAGATTAGAAACTAAAAAAAAAAAAGTGTTTGATTCTAATCCGTTGCAAGCAGATGCTATCGTTGCTTCATAGTCCTTGTAAAAGCTACATAATTATATTTGTTACAAATGTTTAATAGGTGAAATATATTTGTGCTAATTATTAAAGAATTATAAAAGAAAAAATGTGTATTTTGTAAAGATGTAAAAGAGGAAGAATATAAAAATATTTTCTTGGTATAAAACAATATATCATTGCTCAGTCAAAAAGGAATTTAATTATTTGATGAAATTATTAAACATTTAATGTTGAGGGGGCGGGGTAGCTTTGCATTTATTGCTGCATGGTTTGTGGTAGAGGGGCAGTTTCTGGACCTTAGGATTCACCGATAAAGCCCAGCTCTGTCATTTCAGGTGCGCAAACTTCGTATGGATTTCTGAAAAATAAATCTCCTATTGAACATAAAATAGTGACACATTAATACAGTTCTAACAAACTCATGCATATTTCTGTCACAGTGTTACCACTAGCTTATTGAACATAATGGTTGGTGGTTAATTTTATATGGATATTAAATGGTATACAGTATATATTCATGTTCAAAGTTACATATGTAAATATATTTGATTAAAACAAATAATAGTGTGATACTTATTTAAAGGATAAGTATTTATTTTAAAGCGGTATATGATTTTATTAATATTCACACACAGAAATTCACATATACATTCACACGTGTTTATAAAAGAAGAATTGTAGTATAATAACATCATATCTACACACTATACCAGAGGCGTATGATTCAAACTCTGCAGTAAACCGGCTTGAAATTTTTCAGTTTTTAATCATAATTAAAATTTTTCTTTCAGCTAGAAAATCGATTGCCACTCCAATTAAATCATCCACCACTGATTAAGAAAGGGGTATCTATCTAAGCTTGGCTGGAAGGTAAGTAAGGATTGTAAAACTGTTCAAATCTCGCTATTCAGCAGTTGCATAGCTTGATGATCGATATAATTATTTATCTGTAGGAACTGTCAGGTAGCTTTATTTACATCGTGATTTTTCATTAAAATGTTTCATGAAATTTTTGCTGTTTTTTATACATAAATTATTGATGTTTTTATAACCATTTTAAGATTTTGTTAATATTTCTATTAATGGAATATATATTATTGAAACTCTATACATATTCAATAAAATCCACTGTAAATAATAGAAAAACAAATAAATAAAAAAAATGAAAAGAAATTTCAAATGGTTTTTTTTTCGTAAAAGTAATACATTAGTATTTATGGGGGAGGGGAATACATTCATAGATAAAAATCATTACGTGCTTAAAGGTAAATATTTTTATCAAAATAATAAACAACCAAATTTAATAATAAAAAAATAAATAACGTATTGATTAAACTGACAATAAAAATCAATAATTAAATGGCCAATAAATATTAAATTAATTCAAAATAAAGGAATATTATGTCATTGTTATGTCTTACTTATTTATAGCCAGGAATTACCTTGGAAATTTTTTCAGGACCCAAACAGAATTTTCTCAAGAAGGTGGTCCATATTCGATTCAGCTGGTCATATATAATTGGATAGTAAAGGGATATTTCTTAGCCAGATAATAATATGGATTTGTCAAATAAATGCCATGCACTGAGGGCAATGTGTTTGAAATTTACTCATAGTGGAGGAAGTTTCATATATCTGTGGATGCATAAACTATAGTGCATCTAGCTTTTGAATGAAAATTAAAGTACTTAATAGATAAATGAATAATAAGAAGTATATCTTTAAAATGGATAACCATAGCTGCAATGCCAAAAAATTACATCAAAAATATGTCCCATCATGAGTTATTATTAAGAATGAAATAATCCTTTTTTAACATGATATCAAATTGATTAGTAAATAATATATAAAAAATATATAAATTAGCAAACAATGTATAAAATAATTTAATGAATACTAAAGTAGTGTTCCCTGTAACCACAGCATTTAGTTCTAAGCCTTGTCATGGATACCATAGTTCAGTAGCTCTCAACCTTACTGATGCTGCTACCTTTAAACAGTTCCTTATGTTGTGATGACCCCCAACCTTATGTAGAATGTATTTTTATAATTACAACACACTAGAAAAAAATAGAGGAATAGTGTCTTGGTTTCAAAAATTGATAAATGAAAAACAGGCAAAACTCACTAAACGTATTGCCACACACAGCAAGCTAGAGTAATCAATGGATGCCAGAAGGCTTGTGCATAAAATCCCCAACTAGTGCCTACTCATCCAATATCCCCAGACTAGTTTCTGGCAAGCCTTCTGGCATCCATTGATTACTCTAGCTTGCTGTGTGTGGCAATATGCATAGTGAGTTTTTAACAAAAGTTAAAGTTTGTATAAAAATGAATTACTTACCATTTCTTTTCTAAATAGAAGTTTTTCATAAATTACCAGTGTAGCAATTATAGGTGAATTTTATAAAGTGATTTTTAAAATAGCAATGTAAATTATCATTTCTGAATTATGAAAATTGTTTTCCTGTTGTCAACAATTTTGACAACGAGTTTCTTGCATGCAGTACATTTTATGTCCAAGTTTTTTGGAAACCCTAATTAAGATTTTGATATTATTATTGCAAAATATTAAATTATGACTTAGACATGCTTGAAATAAATTTTTCATTTTCAACAATAAATAGAATATTCACCAAGCAGCCAAAGAGATATGTCGAATACTATTCAGATATGGAGATTCAACCATGACTTTTTCTCATTTACTAAATGGTTGTCCACTACTTGGCACTTTATAGTGTTTTTGAATCAAATGCAGAGTCAGTTGAACTCTGCAGAAAAATTTTGAAAAATTACTTCACCCAATCAATATGCAAATAGACTAACATTGTATATTATCTCACTCACAATTGTAAGCAAAAGATTCTCTGTATAGTTTTTACAATAGGGAAAAACATAACTTAAAAAATCTAAACAATTTTTGGTTGTTTTCACTTTCAGATTCCAAATCATTATTATCCTTATTTGTAATAAAAAAGTAAAACTGATAGTTGAAAATGTTTAAACATTTTTTTAAATTTTAAGTTATTGAATAAATAGAATTATAAAAAAAAACAAAAAAACCTGCATTTAATTTTTAAAAAAGCATTTAAAAAAATACAAAAAGAGTAATCAAATAGTTTCTTGCTCAGGAGATCATAAGATGTTCAACCATCAAAAGCACCTGAACTGGGTTTGATCCAAGGATCTTATAGTTCAGAATCTGATATTTCACCACTGTTAAACCATTTATGGTATCTAATGGAAGGATTTTAAAAATTGATTTACAACTTGTGTTTATAAATAACATTTAAGAAGTATTATATTTTTCATGTATTATTATTTGACAAATTTAAATTTTCATTCATCGATTTCGGCGATTTTTGGATAGAAATTTATCACTTACAAGCTTCTTGGGGGTTCTTGATGGTATTGCAGCGTTGCCTAGCAGCCACAGTACACCTAACCACCTACTACCAAATCACTTATTTTCTTAATCTCTTCTTTTATAATTAATTTTATATGTGCTACCCCTACACTATCTCTGCTTTATTCCGGTAAAACACCATAAATACCCATGAAGTATCTACTTCAATATATAATATTAAGTGCCAAAAGTTAAACCAATCACTATTACACCTATTCCAAATAAACAATGATTGATACAAATAAATCAAAATTCATTACCAATAGTTTAACTGAAAAAAACTTCTCTATTGTAAAAATGGTATAAAACAGCAAATACTAATGTGAATGAGCTATTATAGAACAAGTTTATACTGTTTTATTTTACATATGTGTGTATATACTATATATGCACCCACTTTTAAAAATAAAATTAGAGAAAACAGACTCGATAAATAGCTAACTGCTTTTTAATTTTTTCTGTCATAGTCCAATCGATTTACAGTTTTCCCTCAGACAATAAGATTAATTGTTTCCCAAAAGCGTTTCTTAATTAAATCAAGAATCCCATAAAAACAATTATAACGCTTTTCAGTGGCAAAAAACTTCAATTCATTACCATAGATTCTTAATTCAATAAAAAAACAAAGCTTAAAATTGAAAA
Source organism: Epiperipatus broadwayi (assembly GCA_028023455.1). Classification (NCBI taxonomy): domain Eukaryota; kingdom Metazoa; phylum Onychophora; class Udeonychophora; order Euonychophora; family Peripatidae; genus Epiperipatus; species Epiperipatus broadwayi. The sequence goes on along the minus strand of JAQFVV010006264.1, from coordinate 3,731,320 downwards.
AAAAAAGTGATATTAAAATAAAAAATATTCCCCTAAGCGTATTATTGGTAAAAAGACAAAAAAAAAATGCCTAGCTGCATTCAAATATAATGTATAAAACTACATTTAGTTGCTGTATTTTAAAAAAAACAAAGCAATCTTATATTTTATAATTGTTATTCTGTTCAGTCACGATTTGTTGACATAATATACATTTTTAAATTTATATTTGAATATATATATTTTTTTTTCTACTGTACAGGCTTTTTCATACTTGCTCTCCAATATGTAATATATAGGGGATTTGAACTCAGACCCTCACACGACCCTTAACTATCCACGCTATCTCATACTGCTGACACACTTGATCACACATATGTTAAGCTGAGCATTGATTGTATATATGTGTGGAGATGATAATCTGGACCAACTGACGACTGTTGTTCTTCGATTGGGCACAGTTGCATAATCCTCAGGAGATAATTCACTTTCTGATAGGATAGAATAAAGTTTTTGACAAATTTCACATTTGAAAATCCCATACAACTGAGCAAGATATGATACAACTGTAAGTTTGTCTGACACTGGGCCATTTCTTTGGCAGTCATAACAGGAGGAATTCCTAATTCTTGTTCAGCTATTTCAAATGACAGTTGATTATACTTTAAAATATCATCCTCAGATAAAGAACCGAATTAATTTATAAATTCAGGTTGATAAAGATGAATTAAAGCACAAAGTGCTGTTACCATTTTCCCAACATGTACTCATATTTTCAATATTGATGTTATAAGATTCTGTTTCTGGCACTGACCTTAAGAGACTATTTGGTTTAACAAAAGATTCCCTCAGAGAGTTTATTTTTCCTATCTCTGTCAGTATCATAATAATATTGCACTTTAAAAAGCTCTACAATATTTGCATTGAGATTAGGATAGTGGGAATTTGTATCAACATGTTACTGATTAAAATTGTTATTTAAATTTTTGGGAATGATTTGAGCTATGTACATGTGCTACAAACTTTGCTTTATTTAATGATGTGATTTCCATTACATGCTTTCCAAGGAAAAATATAAACAAAATTTTCCTGCTATGTCAAATTACTCAGATGAATTGTTATTCTAAGTTTACAATATGTTTAAAGTAACACCTCCAAGGAATGTGTGGACAAACTTAATTGCTAAAATTTGTCCACAGATCCTGTGGAGTGTTATTTTAAGCATATTGAAAACTTAAAATAATACATCACTGGGAATAATACATCATATCATACGTAATATAAAACATCAAATCTAAAAAAAATGGAGATATATATTCATTATGGAAAAAGGAAAAAAGACATTACAATGCTAAATAAAACAAGTACTTGTGAGTTTTGCCTCTTTATTACAGGACTTAAAGCTGTCCTCCCCCCTCCTGGCATATTAGGAACTTTGTGTGATCATAAATCATGTGCAATACCAAAGTTCAAATCTAAGAAAGATCCATCTAATTTAGAATAATGGAGAAATATATTGATTGTGGAAAAAGGAGAAATATGAAAAAAAAACTGAAACATTTTTAAATGATGAACTCTACCAAAGTTTTAGATTTACTTTATTTCTAAAATAAAAACAAAATGTCAAAATTGTACCTTTCTCTAAAAATGGTGAACTTTAAGTTTAATCTTATATTTTAAATAACACAACTTTTAAGTGTAAATTCAGCAGAAGAAACCCACAAACAACTTTTACCGCTAAACGGATTTTTAAATAAAATACAAAAATTACTTACAAATGATGTGAATATTGTGTAGGAAAAATGACACTGTGTTGGACAGAAGAGTTTAATATTTTCCAAAATGGGTCTTGTTTATATACTTGCCTCCACATGAATTCTGCCAAATAGAAATCTAGCTATTAATGTGTGGTTTTCTTAATAACATAATAATGCAAAATCAGTAAAATACAAAATTACAGTGATAACACAATCTCACTGTTCAGCACATTTTATAACTTGGTGACAGGTATATATGTGAAAATTTGATAACATGTATATATTTGATGTGGATTAGTCATGCAGGATTTGGTTGCATGACATAATGAATGGAAACTTTGAATAAATATTATCAGATGAGAAAATCACTCGTGTAATATGTCATAGCAGGAATAATAAATACCAAAGTAGAAAAAAACCCCATTGAATTGATATTTGAGAAGCCTTTTTTTTCTCTGAGCACTATACATGATTATATATAATCATGTAATACAAATAAAATGCCCATTAATTAAAACAAAATTGTAATCATAATAAAAATAATAAATTTAATTGTTATAAACTATTATAAACAGTCTTTCAATCTGCAAAAGTACTTTTGGTTAATTTTTTAAACCTGCCTCAACTTCCATTAAATTAAAAAAAAAAACAAAGCAAATGTCATCAATTCAAATCCCATGAATCCCCTATTTTCATGATAGCAGCTTGTCTATTTATTAAATGCATTTTATTCCTATTTATAAAAATTGCCTTCTTAATTTTTCTTTTATTATGGTTTCTCTCTTCATGAAAAATTTTCACACTTTCAAAATCAAATTTAAATTTATATTTATATATATTTTTTCATGATCAAAGAAAACTGAAGCAGTCATTAATCTTTTAAATAACAAAATTTTTCTTTGGCTGAGTGAGTTCAAACTCTAAACTTTTGATTGGTCAATTACAGAATCAGCAGTAAAAATATATCCATCTTTTAATATTATATTCATTTTAGTTTCATTTGTAAAAAGTATTTTAATAATTTGTCAGATTATGAAAGTGAACAAAAGTTTTTTCAAAAATAAATTTCTATTTATAATTATAAAAATATTCAATAGTGGAAAACCTAAAAAGAAACTTAGTAACAAATCGGAAAGTGTTTTCCCTCTCAATTTATGTTAGTGTAAAAATAAAGAATTTTTTTACTAAAATCTTACTATTTTTCTAAAATAATTTATATTTTCAGCGTATTTTATCAAAATATATTTGAATATGTAAATAAATGCCAACAAAATATTCTAAAACATTTTTTATTTTAAAATCAAATAAAGAGCTTGGGACAATGTAAACTGTTTGACAGGTGTCAAAATTGTTGTTAGTACTGGTTTCTTTTTCAATTTATGTTTCTAATACATTAAAGATCAGCCTTTCAAGCTATTGTGCATACGCTTTTTACGAGTGCTAATACTAAATGAATACTTTCACTCCAACACAAGATATAGTATTTATGAAAGAATAAAATGAATCACTTATTCTTTCAAACCCAAATGCTTATATATGGGCAAATCTTAAGTACTGGAAATGAAAAAAGTGCATGCACCATAGCTTGAAAGGCTGATCTTTAATGTATTACAATTTATAAACATAGCGCTATATAAAAATAAATGCTTATTTACATATGTTTAAGTTTCATTTGAGAGTGACGTTTAGTAAATTCTAGATAATTTTGTCGATGTCATTCATTCAGACATCGTAAACAGTAATTTAAAGTGTCATCTATCCTCATGCTTTCATTTCCAGTACTTAAGATTTGCCCATATATAAGCATTTGGGTTGGAAAGAATAAGTGGATTTATTTTATTCTTTCATAAATACTATATCTTGTATTGGGAATGAAAGTATTCATTTATTATTAACACTTGTAAAAAGTGCTTGCACAATAGCTTGAAAGGCTGATCTTTAATGTATTACAATTTATAAACATAGCGCTATATAAAAATTTATGTTTCTGTAAAAGTATATAATTTTTGACTAAAATCTTATTGTTTTTCTAAAATAATTATGTTTTCAGTATATTTTATGAAGATAATTTATAATATGTAAAAAAAAATACTAAAAAAACACTCTAAAACATTCATTTTCATTTTGAAATGCAAAACAAAGAAGTTGGAGCAATGAAAAATTATTGACAGGCCTCTTCTTTTGTTGAAATGAGAACCAACCAATCAGCATCTAAGAAAGCCTGCCTTCTACCATTGTTCAAATTTAAATGTCAAATTTATTGATTTTTTTACTTGTAAAATAATTCTAGATAGGGCAGTATCTTATGGTACTTTTTTAAGCTTTAAAATGACCATAAATTCTTTACAGTAGCGTTAAAAATGACGATTTTGAGTGGGTTGAAGCCATGATGGTTTTTGACCAGACTAATCATGGAAAAGGTTAAATCACCATTATTCTTACTTTTTACATGCTTATATAACAATTCATGCTCGATTAATCTTTTTTCAATACTGCATCTCGATTCACCTATATATGATAACATAGTCACAAAAAAATTGATACATGATATTTCTTTTCTTCTTGACAAGTATGACATTCTTAGAATTATAATCATGTATAAACCAAAGAAATTTTGTTAATATATACTGTAACCCACGCACACATCACTGCTCATGTACATTATATGAGCAAATGCCCAGGCAGTTCTATTAATAAATAAAACGATTTATCATTTTATCTGATTCATAATTAATGCTGAGACTCTTTTACTTATGTTTATCTTACAGCTTCGCTCAGTGGGAGGTTACAGAAAGTTCATAACATATAGAATATAAATAAATGAAGGAAGAAATACTATAAGCTATCAAATAAAATATAAACCTTATTTATTAATTAACCAAATGATAAAGGCTAGCAGAGTTTTATTTATTCCGTCTAACAAAATATAATTTCAGTTTGATCTCTTCCATCATCCAGTTACACTCTATATTAGCTCAATACAACTTTGACAGAATAGAAAAGCATAACACTAAATAACTCTATTGTTCAGCACATCCTAATCTAAATAGCTGAATTAATGTTAATCTATGAATATAAAATCAAATCTCAGGGCATCTATAACACAGTTAAACTAAAGAACTATATTAGCCAGTAATTTATAACTCTAAATTATAATAAAATATAATTTAATAAATTGAATAATGTTTTACTGGGCTAGCAATTAGACAATGAAGGAAATAAGGTATCTTTTAATCTCACATCATCATCTAAATAACACACTAACTAGGCAACCTTTTCATAAGTCTATCAAGTGGTAAATATTTCATGTAATGTCTGGATCAAGGAAACAATATCAGATTTCAGCATAATTATTATCAGAGCTATAAAACAATGTACTTATTTTGTAATAGAAGTATGAGATGTGGAGATGTGGAAACTAGAATGCGAATGCACATAAGAACAACTCAAAACACTGTTTTTTAATAAATAAACAAAGCATTTATTTACATGTAAGATTTAATCAAATGTAATTGGTTCACAATAAGACTATTTGTCCTAATCTTTGGATCTACAAATAAATCTATGAACATAAGTTTGGGATTACCCCTATTACATGTCACATCATTTATTATTTACACACTTATGAATGCAAATTAACAAGCAAATAAGACCTGAATATTCTGACTTTGAATATCTGGGCTATCTAAACATTTTTATATGCAACACTGAATAAATAATATAGTATACTCTGGGCACAATATACACTTTTGAGAGGTTATATTATCAATTGTTGGAATAAAGCAAATTAATACATTTGGCTATCATGAGAGCAGCTTTCAATAACTTAAATGACATCCACATGCCAGTTTTTCATGTATTGTAAAGAGCCACACCATGTTATTTAAGTATGCAATAATAAATACATATAGTCAAATTTTATTTAACTTCATTAATATGATGACATATTCTACACAAGTTTTAAGTGCTGTATAAAGAATATAAAAAATATATAATTAAGAGAAAATACAAAATAATTATTTCAAAATTTTACTAATAAAAATAAAATATAACAATAAAAATATATTAATAAAAAGTATAACATTTATCAGAGACCTTTGGTCAAATCTTTGAAATTTGGCATATGATTTGTTAAAGCTGAATGCAACATGCTGATTGGTCAACTATGAATGATCTTTTGACTTTACAAACTTTATTGTGCAGTACAATGATTCACAATAATCTGTTGTACCAAAAATTGAAATTAGATGGTAAGAAGCTTTCTTTAAGAGTGGATATTTTGATTTCCAAAATGCAATTAGAGAACTAGATTTGTGATGCATTTGCAATGCAAGATTTTCTTTCAACTCCAATAACTTCAAGTTTCCAGCTGCTTTTTCAACAAGTATTATTTCAGAAATTGAAAATCCCAGCTTTATTAATATTGCAACTAAATGGGTTCACGAAATATGCAAATGTAGATTTTAAACTTTACAAATCTTCAAACCTACATTTGAAATCCACTTGCAATCCTTGCAAATTTTTTTTGTATTTATCTAATTTTTCATCTTTGATATTAATTATATTTGCTTTTATTCGCAGAAAATGATTAAATGTTCTGGACTTAAGATCATGTGTGAAAAGCCTAAATTTCCTTCAAAACTAAATACAATTTTTGACAAATCACTAATTATTTTTCCCTTTCCTTGTAAAGCCGAGTTTGCAATGTCTGTAAAGAATATTAAGTCTGAAAGCCAAGTTTCACTTTTTAATTCTGGATATTTTTTCTTTTTTCTTTAAAAATATTGTGATAGGATGTAGGAGTTTACAAAATAGCTCAAAACATTGTAAGTTGTCAGAAATCTTATAACAGACCATAAGGAGAGATAACTGGCAATTCATCTATTTGTCATTTAACTCTTCTAAAAAGTTCTTAAATGAATGATGTGTATTGGCATTTGTTATAACTAAATTCCAGTCTGCAAAACAATCTTCCACACATTTTTATATTTAAAGTATTTAGCTATCAGATTCTCATGGTGAAAAAATGTGGAATTTTAGGATTGTTGTTTTAAAGACCAATAAGACACTGCAGGAGGTCTGTCAGTTGCAACACTTACAAATTTATCACAAGGCAATTCAAATTTGTTCATTACCTCATCAAGCATATTTTTTGACATTAATATTGCAAATTGTTTTGGTAAGAACTAGTAAGTCTAACATTCTTTATTCACATTTATATCTACAGATGCATAGCAAACAAAAGTGGCCAATTGTGGAACATCCTGAAAGTATATAGACTTATCAAGAGCTAAATGGAATGCAGGATAATTTTTCAATTCACAACATCAAACTATTTTCAACATTTTTACTCATTACACTAATACAGCTCTCAGTTTTATGGCATGACATAGGAACTTTTTGATCAATTTATGCAGTTTTGTATTATCTGAATCCAAAATAACTTTTTCAAAGTTTCTTTTAATAAATTATCTTTCTCCATATGGATGTTTGGCATGAGCAATATTCCATGCTACCAAAAAACTATCTTCATTGGCTTTGTCATCTTCATGACTAAAAGAAGGCAAGAGTTTTTGTTTCTTATGAAGATCTGATTAAATGACTTAAGTTTTTCTGTTCACAATTTTGAATTGTCTGGATATGGAGTTGAAACATGATGATGACTTACTTCATAATGTTGACATAAATGCTTACTTTGTAGTTTGCAATTATAACTTTTCAAATAAAATGCAATGTCTTTCTAGTATTGTCAATAAAAGCAAATGTTTCTACTAATTTTTTCTGAAAGCTTCTACTTTCTTGTTTGTATTTTCATTTTTTGATATTTTCTGAGGTCATGTTAACAAAAATTTATGTAAATTTATTTCCAAAATCTGAAATTCAAACAAAATATATAGATAAATAATTAATTAAAATAAAAATATCTACATATTAATTTTTGTTTTAGAATATTTGTAAATGGTGCAACAAATTGTTAAAGAAATAGGGCTTCTTAAAATAGAATAATAAAAACAATTTAGAATAATTAAAAGCAATTTTGGACTCTATTTATTTTTGGTTGCTATTTTCTTGATAATTCTTAACGTCTGTTTTATTACCATCAAAAATAGAAACTTAGCCAAAATCAAGCAAATTATTTAAATTTTATTTTCAAGAGTTTTTTTATATAATTGTTTTAAAAAAACATGAAACTCTAATCGCACTAATTATAAACAATTAAAATATTTTTCTTAACCTGTTCACGTCTTCATTACACATCATAAACAAATTTAAATTGCTTAATAAAATAGTTTACTTACCAGATTTTTTGAAAAAATATGGAATAGGATATTTAGCTGATAGGAAAACTATCACTGAAATATACAACCACAAAATTGCACAAATCATACATATACATGTGGACACTCCTTATGCTCATATAGTAATTTTTATAAGATTCATGGGATGCCATTAATTTATCAATATATTTAAAAATAGTATATACTTACATACATGATGTAATTTATAATAAAATAAATATATGATTTTTTTCTACAATATAGGCTTTTTCATATCTGCACTCCAATATGTAATATATAGGGGGTTTGAACTCAGACTTTTACATGGCCCTTAACTGTCCATGCTGTCTCATACTGCTGGCATACTTGATCACACACATGTTGAAAAGATAAATAATCACCAATATATGTATTTTGTACTAAACTAGCACTCATCAGTTGGTCCAGATTATCATCTTCACACATATTTACAATCAATGCTCAGCTTATATTAAGATAGACAATCTTCATACTCTAATGGGCAGCTGAAGAGTTGTGGGGTGGTATTGATTGAAGCCTGTCCATTAAAGTATGAAGATTGGCTATCTTAATATAAGCTGAGCATTGATTGTATATATGCATGGAGATGATAATCTGAATCAACTGACAAGTGCTGGTTTAGCATGAAATACATATATTGGTGATTATTTATCTTTTTGATATGTGTTTGATTAAGTGTGTCAGCAGAATCAGATAGCATGGATAGTTGAGGGTCACATGAAAGTCTGAGTTTAAATAAAATAAATAATAAAAATGTTTGATAAAATTTCTATCATATTACAAATTTTTGTGCAGTTAAAAAAAATCTGAAATAATAAAAGTAAAATTTCAATGAGAGCCAAACTTAACTCAACTAAGAGCTGCATTTTCCCACCATTGCTATGTACATTGAATGTAAGGGGGGTTATGAATAAAATATACCATAGTTATACTGTATTGTTCTTTTTCTATAATTATTTTGATTTCATGCTAATAGTATTTGGTGATATTTTAATTTATATAAATTTTAAATTAAACTTATCATGGTTATATATATTTATTAACTCACTGATTAATATGTGTAAAATCCTTCATTTGGAGTAGTTCTTCAGCTTTTCTTTGCTCTCCTGTAGCATTATTTTGTTAGTTTTATGTTTGTTTGAAGAAGTCAGTATTCCACAAATCCATTTTTTCAAAAGAGCTGAATCTCTGCCTCAAAGCACTGATTAATAAATTCTTTGTTTCAAGATTTTTTGTAAACTTCATCTGTATTGTTATTAATAATGAGCAAAAAATTATTTTTGTCTGTAGTTTACTTAAATATTCATTATTATTTTTACAAAATATTTGTATCATAATTATTAAAAAAGAAACATTTTCATGATTCCATTTACTTTGGTTTTTTTTAAAAAAAAAAAAAGTTTCATTTTTAGAAGTACAAGTTAAGAAATTTGAAATTATGATAAAAAGGAAACTATAATTGTTTTGCTCTGTTAAATATCATAGTACAAAACATTTGTAATATCTTGTAATTATAAATGCAATTTTAAATTTTACAACATGATATTCACATTTAACAAGTAATAGTTTATCTACAAAGGTTTTATTAGTTTAGTTTTTTCAACAGCATTTCATTAATCAGCCAATAAGGAAAAAGTAATTGTTTTCATTATGTGTTTATTTCACTTTATAATTTTTTTTTAAATATTCACAAAGTTTAAATTTGAATTGTAAACTTATATTTTTAATAAATCAATACTAAAATCAAATGTTTGAATGTTTACAAAAATTGCCACCAGGGAGAATAATTTACAAAGACTGAATTTTTTAATTTACAAAAACTAACAATTTTATATATATAAATGATTATAAATTAACAACAGTTTGTGTTTGAAAGAAATGAAGTGATAAGCATGTATTAATGTTTAAAACATATATTATAGAGAGACTGTTACTATCCATGTCTTTCAATATATATGCACAAAGATTTGAAACCAAACAGTACAGATACAACTTGATTAATATATATCATTCCACATACCCTTTGAATAAATAGTTGATTTGAAGTAAATGAAATTAGAGCCAAAATATTCAGCAGAAGTAAATCAAATGGGTTGTGACCTGAACTGCAAACCATTACTCTTTTTCTTTATTTCTTTATCCTGCAAATTCAAGTTTTAATAATCTAAATAGAAAGACTCATTATAGATTTATATTATCTTTCTTCTATTTATTAGGAAAAAAGCAACTTGATTTTTATTATATTTTTCAAACTCGAATAATAATTTGATCTAGCTATATAAAAAGGTGTGTGGGTGGTGGAATCCCAATCATTAGTAGCAAATTAATTTTATTTCTTTGTCCTAATGTTCAAAATCAAATAATTTAATTTAATTGTATAAAACAAAAAGGAAAATGTACTACACCACTAAACATCACATGATCACTATTCTTTATGCTTTCACAAGCTGTTTACACAGAGGCAAAACTCTCCATATAGCAGTGCCATTTGGTGCAAGCCTTACTAATCAATGGATGTAGGAAAGTTTGTGCCAATGGATGTAGGAAAGTTTGTGCCTAAAAGTCCTATTCAGTGCCTACTCATACAATATACCCAAGCTAGTTTCTAGCTTGTAGCTTTCATCAGTGAGGAACCTTGGATCTGAGAGCAGTGCATCTATATCTTAATATCTAATCACAAAGATGAAAGCCACAAGCTAAAATCTAGTCTGGGGATATTGAATGAGCAGGCACTAGATAGGGATTTTAGGCACAAACCTTCTTGCATCCATTGATTATACTGACTTACGGTGAGTGGTGCTACTTTGTGGAGAGTTTTGTATTTAAGAAAATATATCTTTTTGGTACTTTGGTATTAGACCTGTAACATAGGGGAGATGGGAGACCTTTTCACATTTGCAGTAAATGTGTAATCTTGCGCTGATGTCAAATTGAAAGGAAATAGTCCCTGTGATGTTATTCGATCTTGTGTGAAAACGTGTTTATCTTTATCAATTGATCTTTTTTTTTTGTAATATTTTGGTATTTTCAGTTATTGTTCAGATTTTTTTCTGACAACAGGATAAATATTTAATAAAAGTCTTATAATAATTTATATTTCTCTCTTTCTGTGTACTTTTTTTTTTTTTGTTTTCTATCTTTAAAAAAATATGTTTGTTAACATTTCTATGGGGAATTCCGGCATATTCTGTGCAATCATATGTCCAATAAAACTCCATTTTGGGGGATGGAATTTTTTCAGTTCAAATCTTCATTTTATGTGTGTTAGAATTCAATATCAAATTAGTCGCTTCAACATGACAATTCCTGTTATATATTACATGGCAAGTAGCATATGTGTGTATTTTATGTGTTTTTGTAAATAATATTTAAAAAATTATAACTTAGTGATTGTTTTGTGCGTATTTAAAGTAATATTTTTTATATAATGGCGTCATTTACTTAAGATTGCAATTCAATTTTTTTTTTGGTTTAAAATGTTATTTTTAATATTGATTTATATATCATTATACATTTTAAAATTGTTAGTGTGAAAATCATGTAAATTTGTTTTAAAGTGCTGTTTTTAATATTATTTTTTACTTTAAAAATGATAATTTTTAATATCCATTTGTTCATTAAATATTGTTTTTAAAATCATCTCTTTAATATCCATTTGTTTCTCAAAATTTGTTTTAAAATGCTGTTTTAATATTATTTTTAAATATTTTAAAAATCGGCCTTTTTTATTCCTTAAGAATTGTTTTAAAATCGTCTTTTTAATATCCATTTGTTTTTCAAAATTTGTTTTAAAATGCTGTTTTTAATATTTTTTATACTTCAAAAATTCGTCTTTTTAATATCATATAATACTAAATCATCCATGCCCTTTACTACTGTTACACAATGCTTTATTTACCACCCACTTTTACAGTTTATAGTTTTGATTGCCCCAGAAGTCTTCTTCAGAATTTTTATTTAGCAGTTAGGAGATATAAAGGTTTTGAAGATTGCTGGGGTAATCAAAAGTATAAACTGTAAAAGAGAGTGGTAAATAAAGCATTATGTAACAGTAGTAAAGTGTATGGATGATTTAGTATTATATGGTATACATTTGGCAATGTAATAAGAAAGAGTAATTATTATTCTTTTTAATATTCATTTGTTCCTTAAAATTGTCTTAAAAATCATCTTTTTAATATCCATTTGTTTCTCAAAATTTGTTTTAAAATGCTGTTTTTAGTATTAGTTTTTATACTGTTAGTTATCTTTATTAGTCCTGCAACATGGAGCATGTATTAAACTTACTGCTCTTTTTCACATTTGTATCAATCTGCTGGTGACTTTGTAAATCTTGCAAATATATCATGTACAAGATCCATGTACATATTACTATTTTGGGGGGAAATTTTTGTGAAAAAAATGCTGTGTACATGATCCTTGTACATGTTATTTTGGTCAGATCACAAGATTACAAAGTTATCAATGGATTGATATGAATGTGAAAAGGCACAGCAAGTCTAATTCATGCTCTGTGTTGCAGGTCTAATACCAAAGTACCATTTTTTTTATATTCACTAATAGCAGAATAAATTGTTAGTATCCATTATTTTAAATATTAGTAGAAGTATAATGAAGTAAATAGTATACACTTTATAAAAACATTTTTTATATGATAACACAGTATAAATATGACTATTCAAAGAAATTATGTTTAAACTTTTTACAATTTATACATGAATTGAGTTATTCAAAAAGTTGTGGAATGGACTATTTACATAAAGAAGAAATTGCTGTATAAAATAATGATTTATTTAACAAAACAATTCTTTTAAAATAACATCTATATTAGAAAAATCAGATTCTTAATGGTGTTATCAAAGAAAGTACTTTTTGAAACAGTAAACTGCTTCAGATTATTGGCTCTACAATATAATATAGAAACCAGATCCCCATTTATTAAATAACAAATTAGTGTTAAATAAATAAAGCTTTTATTTACTCAGTAAATTATGCAGCAAACATACAGTCATATTTTTCCAATTATATAGAATGGCCAAAAATTATTTTATAAAACGTTATTTTATAAATAGTTATATTTTATTAATTTATCATATTTTATTAAATACTCTATTTTATTAATACAATTATTTAAAGGTTTATAATAAAATTAAAAAGAATTAAAAAACAAAACAAAATAATACTACAGAAAAGTAATAAGCCAAAAATCATTCACAACTTTTTACTTAACTCAATTTATGCTTTAAAAATTACATATAAAGTGAAAACTAGTTAGAACAATAGAAATGATAGAAATATTTCAAACATTATGATTATATATATAAATTGATAAACTTTTCTTAGATGAATTGTACTTGAATTCTAAGTACTAAGAATGCTAAATAAGAAACAGTATAGTGTAGGTGTATCTTAAAACTTGAGCTATGCACTATTGATATCTTACTTATGATATCACATTCATAGCAATGAGTGGTGGACAGAAGGGTGGTGGGTATAAATGGGATGTAAATTTATGATCATGTATCCAAATGAATTAGATAGTCCACATTTTAGAGAGGGAAGCAGGATTCTTTTTTATTTAAGGAGTTTGAGTTATTGGTGATGTACGATGTCTCCTTTATTTTGCACTTGAAGTCATTTTATTCAATGCCATAATGCTGACTGATATATGTTTTGATGCTCCAGAAATATGGATTTGTGTTCTGGATTGCTTTTGGCCCTTCTACGCAAATATTGATGCTGGGACAATCTTGTTGCAAGGCTGGTGCACGATTCTCTATAATAGACTGCACTACAGCTGGTTTGAGTGCAGGCAATCTTATAAAAAGTGTGAGGGTATGTTCAATGGGGAATCTATCTTTGGAATTATTGATAAGCCTGTTTATAGAAGATGAAGTGTGGAAGATGACTCTGTATGGCTTCAGCATATTTTGTTTATGTTCCTGGAGATTTTATGGATATAATGAAGCAATGTCCATATTTTGCAGTCCAATGAGGGAGTTTAGTTGATTTTGTTGTAGAATTTGTTGATAATGTTAGTGAGTGACCCAGATTTGAAACCCATAAGACATAACTCATTAATGTATTTATCGATGTTGGATTCTAGTTTGCATAAATTTAAATTTTCTATGTATAAAAGTTGTCAGACTGGCATATTTATGTGAGTTGGGAGTGATGGAATATAGCCTCTAATTTCGATCGGTTTAATTAACATTTAATAATTTAGGTGGGCATTCTCCTTTAGGATGTATATATCAGATATTTAATTTCTTGGTGAGAGTTTTCATGTTCTAAAGTCCATGTTAATGCAGATTTCTTCACAAGTTCATGTTTGATGTTAATTTGGAATTCTGGAGCACAGATGAAAGCATATACATGTATCGCATGTATATTATATCTAGTGTATTGTTGAAATATCTTGGGAGTATATCCATTTTAATGTCATTCAAAACTATACAGAATATAATTTCACATGTTAATAGTCCCATTGTCCAGCTGTTTTCCATATTGTAATGTTGTCCATTAAAGAGAGGGTGATGTTTTGGTCAATCCAATTTAAACAGTCAGGTATAAAACTAATTCACTTCTGTGAATAATTAGGTATTGTGAGTGTGTGTTTTATATTGTTTGACTGTTTTCTGTTTATTGATCCATATAACTAAGTAGTGTTTAGAGATGCTATCCTGCATTGGTAAGCATAGATAGATTTTTTTTGACAAACTCAAATGAGGATTTGATGGTAAATAAGCCATATTCTGATTGGTCCATCACTCGTTGCTACGAACATGATATCATAACCAAGAAATCAAAAATGCTTAGTTCAACTTTTGAGATTCCTAGTGCTTAGAATTTAATTAAAACATTATGCTAATTTATTTTGTGTGTGTGTCTATAGTATATGCTTTACAAATGGAGTTTATTTTATTTGTTAATTAATTAAGCTATAATTAATAATCAAATATCAGGATATTTTTATTATTTTAGATTTACATTTAAAAAAAAAATGTTTTCCAAATAATGGAATGTTAATGTTTATAAAAAAAATATTTTTATAAAATATAACCTCGAGAATATGCATGTAAAATATGATAGTAGGGACCTCTACAGGTGTTTAACCACAAGCTTACGCGATGGAAGAAAGAAGGGAACCTTCTTTACTTCAACCTACTATCGCATTTTACACGCATATTCTCGAGGTTATAGCCTCAGTAAATATTGCTTATGTAATCAATGTGCATTTAATAAATGTATAAAATATATTTATTATAAAAACAAAGACTAATTTTAAAAAAAAGTCAAAAATACATAGAAGAGGGTAGCTTGAAAGTCTGAATTCAAATCCCTATATTTACAATTAAGCTCCAGGTATTTGAAGAGTGCCTGTATTTCAAATATTTACACATAAGGCTTGCATTTTGCCCATCCCTCTTCTGTGTATTTGAATGGATAAAGTCCTATGCATAAGGTGTCAGAGTGACTTGAGGTAAACATGGGCATGGCAATAATATTGGCATCAGCATGGGATTTGGGTTTTCCATCATCAGATTTTCAATGGTAGGGATGGCTGAAAAGTTGGAGGTTGGAGTAGATTGAAGCCTTTCCATTAAAGTATGAAGATTTGCTATCTTAATATAAACTGAGCACTGATTATATATATGTGTGAGAGATGATAATCTGGACCAACTGATGAGTGCTGGTTTATTTATCTTTTCTACATGTGTGTGGTCATGTATATCAGTTGTATGAGATAATGTAGATGGTTGAAGGGTACTTGAAAGTCTGAGTTCAAACCCCCTATTAGTTTTAATTAATTCTATATTAAGAATTTTTCTGTTAATAATTTAAAAGTGCACTGGCAGTTATTCTTACAGCTTTAAATCAAAGTGTTTCTAAGTTAAGATTTACTGTAATCTTTAAGAAGATTTTATTCCATTAAATTTGTAAACAACTATTTTTTTAAAAAAAATATTGAATTCTATTGTGATAATAATATTTCTGTGAATTAAAATATTAATAGTTGGTTAAGTAAAATTATTTAAATGTTTTTTAATTATTACTGTTATTATTAAATTCATAATTTTGTTCTATAAAATCTTGGCATTTCTTTATTGTCAATATCCAAATCTTTAATATCTTGCTGATTATTGTGAATCTATAAACCAGATTTTATATTTACACTGGTAAGCATATGCCACCATGGCACCTGAGATCAAAAATTTAAATTAGTAACTGAGAGGGAAATAATATTGTTCTTAAATTATTTTAGTGTTTTTCTAGGTTTAAGAATTCTTTAGAAAGTCCAAGGCTCATTGTTGATATTCTTACTATGTTCACACAAAGTGGTACTTAAAGTGGCCCAGATAGCAACAAAATATTAGTTTTTCTTAATTATCACTTAATGTTATTATCTAAATTGCATCATCAAAACGAATATCATTACTTAAATTGCTGATCTGAACAAGATCCCAATATTTATCATACAACCATTACAACATAAATACTTTATTGTTTTAATTAAAATAAATTTTTTATTAATCATATTTATAGAGTACTACTACTTCGAAAACATTTTTATAAATCTTATATTATTTTTTTATTATTATTACTATTATTTTTTTAAACAAAGAATCTTTATTCAATGCTAAATTTTACAGTGAAATAACATAGTAGTTGATATACAGTCTATAATTTACAATTTTAAACCCAAAAAAATAATCGTCTTTGACAATCAATATGCATTATCTGGTGTCCTATATCAACTAAACCTGTTCTCAAAAAAATTCAGATCGAACCCAGTCCAATAGGAAATGCAATTAAGCTCCATGTTGCTGCATGTATATCTGGTAATGCTCTATTGTGGAATAAGTTCATAGTGTTCTTTGTCATTGGGTTAAACATGATCTTACATCTGATACACCCATAAAATATACAACAAGAATATTGACATCCTGATAGTGGGAAAATATCCACTTTTATATAATGAGAAAAGAGAAGGTTTTGATTGTTTTGTATTGGATAGTGCTTCATTTCTATGTATATTGAACACCTGACAATGGAACAGAAGATGAGGAGTGGTTTCTTCTTCTCTCAGACAAAGTTGACATATGTGATTAATTTTGGTAATCCCTCTTTTGTATGACAGAAAAAAATTGGTTGGCAAAGCTTCCAGGTTGATTTTCAAAACAAAGTCCAGGTATTTGGGCTCTATGATCCATAGTTTAAATTTCCTTATTATTACTTTATTTGTCACACCCAAGAGGGTCGATTCCAGGTGGAAAGAATTATGTACAAGGTTAAAGGCAAGCCAATATGTTACTTGCCCATTGAAGAAAAAAAATATCTTGTTTGAAACATCCTATTGCTAACAGAATTTAAAATAATGAATGCATTCAAACAATTTTATAATTAATAAATTTAATATTTTCAAAAAGAGAGAGACAGAAAGAAATATAGAAAAAAATATAGCGTTACATTTCTATATAATTATTTTTCTATATAAAGTTACTTCTCCAATCCTTTTTTCTTTCAGACAATAGAAAAAATATATAATTAGTTTGATGCTAAAATTAAATGAAGTGAATTTGTCTCTACTAAAAATTAATTTTCCCCAATTACAAATGTTTCTCCCTCACTCTCTAGGTATGAATTCTGGAATATCAATTCTAGGCATGACTCTAAAATAAAGACTAATTTTTAACTATGGATGCCTTTTTAAAATCATACGCAATTTAAATTCATGAAACTGCTTTTGTATAGATAGATAGTCCAGGTGGAAGTAAACAAACATTTTTATATTTGTATATTAAAAAAGTTGATTTAATTATGGACTGGAATATAGATACTAACATCATTTATCTACTATGGAAGCCATTTTAAAATCAATACTAAATTTAAATTCCAGGTCAAAACTGAAAAAACATCATATGTTAATGAAAATAAAATTGATTTAATTAATTTAAAAAAACATTGTTATATAGATTTGAATTTTCTCATTTAAAAATCCCTAATCAATTTAAGTTCATGAAAATATTAGACTTTTACCAACTTTTAAGGCAGTTTTTCATAGGATATTTCAGATATAAATTAAATTTTTAAAAAATTAAAATGAAAAATGCTACCACACAGGAAAACTTAGTAATGAAGAAATTGTTATTTTTTTATAATTGCAAATTAATTTTTTCCTCTTTCATAAATATTAAATAACTTAGTTATTTACAGACATTTTCTGTATGTATATTCTGTAAATATTATAAAAATAATAATTATTAAAAAATACTTAAAGTTTTCTTTAAATGTGTAATATAAATTTACAATTTATATAAATAATTATATGAGAGGAATTAATTAATACAAAATATTATTTATGCAGTAACTAATGTATAAAAAATAACTTTTTTTTCATATGTCATAGCATCGGACGGGAAGCAACCCCGCAACAATCATCTGCAAACAACTGCTTGCTTACAAGGCTGCTGCGCTGACCTCTCGGTTAACACCACTTGACTAAAAAATAACTTTAAATTTGAGAAGTCAGCGAAGATATATATGGATATTGCTAAAGAATGTTGTTCTAAAAAGAAAAGAAAAACGATGTAATTCTCAATCTTAGATGTGGAGAACTTATTATTAAGAAGTTTATGAGCAGTACTATTATAGTGTTAAGCAGGAGTTCTTATAAATAAAACAATCGAATGGTTATATTGCTAAGGAGTTCATAAAAAGTTTGAGTACTGAAAATACAAGAACTAAAATCGATCTAAAAACTTTCTTTCCTAAGTTCTGAACCCTGTTACTGCACTAAACTGTGCAGAACCTTGAAGTTCTTGTGAGATATTATTATATAAGTGGCATCAGCGTGAGATTTGGGAATTCTCTCATTAGATTTTCAATGGTATGGATTGCTGAAGAGTTGGGGGTTGGAGTAAATTGAAGCCTGTCCATTAAAGTATAAGGATTTGCTGTCTTTGCACTGATTGTATATATGTATGGGAGATGATAATCTGGACTAACTGATGAGTGTTAGTTCAGCACGAAATACAGATATTGGTGATTATTTATTTTTTCTGCATATGTGTGGTCATGTGTATCAGTAGTATGAGATAATGTGGATGGTTGAAGTGGCTTGAAAGTCTGAGTTCATTCCAGGTATAAGAGTGCCTGGTATTTCAAATCTTACATATTAAGCCTGCATTCTGCCCATCCCTCTTCTATATATTTAAATGGATACTGTCCTATACATGAGGGGTCAGAGTGACTTGAGGTCAACATGGGCATAACAACAAAATTGGCATTAGCATGGGATTTGGGAATTCTATCATCATATTTTCAATAGTATAGATGGCTGAAGAGTTGGAGGTTGGAGTAGATTGAAGCCTGTCCATTGACGTATAAGGATTTGCTGTCTTAATATAAACTGAGCACTGATTGTATATATGTATGGGAGATGATAATCTGGACCAACTGATGAGTGCTAATTCAGCATCAAATACGTGTTTTGGTGATTTATTTATCTTTTTTGCATTGTGAGGTCATGTGTACCAGTAGTATGAGATAGTGTGGATGGTTGAAGTGACTTGAAAGTCTGAGTTCAAATCCCCTATATGTATAAGTAGACTCTAAAATTATTTCAATCACTTAGCATCAGCAGTAAAAAAGAAATTGAAGAATTTTGAAACGTATTTAATGGCATCAAAATGATTTATCTATGATGATTAATCCATAAAATTCCAGAAAGTTTCAACCACATATTTATATCTTACTGAAACAAAATAATTACATAAAGCTTAAAAAACACTAAACCTTAGATAAATTATCTTTTTGTGCTATAAATGAAAAATCTATTTTTTTTCTTTAAGCCATATATCTCTTTTATTTATAGTTATAAAGAGAAAATAAGAATAAATACTAAATTAATACTTTAAAATATCTTTTAACCATTGTTTGTTATTGTGTTAACACTGCAACTTATTTTAAACAAGTTCTATTTTTAAGTAATAGATGGCAGCATGTTATATTTGGTTTACAATGAGATGGATTGAAATCTTTTATATGTTGTATTAATTATTATAAAAACTCATAATTATATAAATTTTGGAATTTAGTTAAATATATATAAACCGCTGCCTTTAAATTGAGTAATAAAAGACAATTAGGGACAGTGATTTCTCCTGAGAATATTTCAAAATCTTTTCTAAAACCAAAGTATAATTAATTGCTCTATAAAAAAAAACATACAGTATCATTATCATTTTCAACCAATAGTGAACCACTGAGGGTGAAGGTCTTTCAAGTTTAATTTAGTTTCTTCAATTCATATCTTCTTTTCCTCACATCACACCAGCAATCTTGCTCATTTCATCTATTCATCCCATATGTGGTCCCTTTCTTGGTCTTTTATAATCTTTTGGATTTAATTTAAAAGTTCAATTATCTGTCATCATCTCTGTTAGCAATATGTCCATCTTGGCTCCATTTTACTCTTTTAATTATTCAATGATGTCAGTGATATTTATTTGCTCTCTCACGTATTTAGTTTTTGACCTTTTCTTATTCTAACATACATTTTTCCCACTTTGTTGAATAGTTTGTAATTTTTTGTATCTCATTTGTTAAATGCCCTAATCTTTGATCCAACTTATAAAGCACATTTATTGAAAATTTTTACTTTCAAATACATAGGCACATTTCCTTTTAATAGTATATTATTTCTACCAAAAGCACTCCATCCAATATACACTACACATGAATAATGACATATTTATTTTATGGTGATCCATGGGGTCTTACAAATGGGAATGCACTGATTAACATTTTTTTTTTTTTTATCTAAATAATAAAAGATAGCACTGAGATTATTTTTGGATATTAAACAAAAAATAATAATAATACAGATTTAAATATAATAATAATGTAATAGATTCTTTAGGTACTTTGGGATTAATATTGCTTTGATGTAATCATTTGGCCACAATTATTCTAAAACTTTTATGTTTGCTACTTTTTAAAAGATTAGCAAACTTTATATTTAAAAAATTAGTTTTTGAATTTAACTTAATTTTTAAAAAAATATTACGAATATATTTAAAAAATGAATTTTTGAATTCAAGTTAATTTAAGAAAATTATGAATACGATATAAATCAAATATTTTTTGAATAAAAAATTAGGAAACTAAGCAATTTTTGATGTTCGGTTTATTTAAGTCAAATCTTTTATTTATATTGCATTCATAATATTTTTTTAAATTAACTTTAATTCAAAAATGCATTTTTTAAATATAATGTTTGCTAAAGTTAAAATGATATTTCACAAGCAATGAAATATATTTGCAGTTAGAATAATTATGGGTGGACATCACAGAAGTACTAAAGTTTTTTTTTTTAAAAAAAAAAAAACAACAACTAAATAATATTTTATTATATAGAATAAAATAAGTAGCTAGTTTTTGTTATTAGAAACTAATAGATTTAGAATTTAAAAAAAAAACAACTTCAATTATAAATGTAAAAATGTATGATTGAATGTGCATTTAAACACTACGTTGCTTCAAGAACAACATAATAAAACTAGTTAAGGCAGATTAATTTTTTTTAAAATTAGATCTTAAAAACTCAGAAATGGATAGCATTTAATTAAAGCATTAACATTTTGGTTTAATTAAATTTTTAAAAAATATTACCAAAAAAAAATTAAAATTTTAATTAAATTTTAAAAAAAGATTAACAAAAAAATTAACATTTTATTTTCATTTTAAGATTGCATTTTTGTCTTCTTGAAAAACATAAAATAAGAAAATAAATCATAAAAAAGATAGATCTAATGTAGTTTTTATTCCAAGATAAGAATTTAAATATATGAGGTCACTCATAATATATATAAATAGTTTTTACACTCTCTTTCTCTCTGCTACTGATCTTTGAAGCTGAATATTACATTTAGTGACTAAGAAATAATAAAAAAAAACACTCGTTGCCTGAAGTCTATCTTAGATCCAATATTTGTTAACATGAATATGCTATTCTAAAGAAACTACAGATCACAATAATCCAACAAATATCATTGAGCAACTTTCACAAACAAAATTGTAAGTCAGAGGAAAGTTCAATTTTGTCAATGGAACTTTTATGTGACATTTTAGCTTTGTTTTAAAAAACCACAAGTACATATCCTCAAAGAAAACCCACAACATGAACTATCAAATCTCACAATAAACTTCTGAAAGAATTCTTGCAAAGAAATATTTGGCCATGATTAGTTGGTTTGTATTAATAATTACTGGTTATTATTAATAATAACCAAATAAAATGATTAAAAGGATTAATTTTGAAAAATGTATCACATGAACTGGTAGTTATTAATAATTTCCAACTGTTGGTGGTAACTTTAATAAACTTCAATACCATTAGCAATTCTATGCCAGGAATGAATTTACAGTTTGCAAAAAAACTTTGATTTCAGTTAATGATGTTTCAGATATGAAAATAAGTTTAACAGAGTGTGTTCATGAGAAATTCCACTTTAGGTAGTTAAGGATTCCAACATTCCACAGGTGTTGCTGCAAATGTAAAAAATCAAAAATTCTTTGCAATTCTAAATGCCACAAAAGCTCTTCCTAAAAAAATAAATGATTTTGAAATGTTATTTTATATATAAATAGTTCCTAATCGTTTATAATTTTATAAAAATGTAAAACTTTTATCTAATTAAAGTTTGCCTATTTGTTTTGCATTTCCTATTTGTATAATTTTATCATAATTTGGTAAATAATACAACAGTAAATTAAAAAATCACTAAATATTAGTGCATTCGCTTAATGGCTAATTATTACAGTTTATAAAACATAGCGCTATTTAAAATAAATATCTTATTTACTAAATATTAAAATAATAAATAAATAATATTATACAATATATTTTTATTACATTTACCAGCTTTCACTGGTAATTATTAATAATTACCTGATTGATGTGATTTATATGTATTATTTATCACTTTAACCAAAAGACCTGGTAATTATTAATAATAACCGGTAATTATTAATACTTAATGGATTATTACAATAATGATAACATATACATACGTAAGTAATATGAATTATTAAAAAAGTTGTTTATAATTTTAGCTTACATTAAGACCATCATTATTAGCTACTCCAACCACTGAATAAATATATTTTGTACTTAACTATATATTGTATACAAAAGTATATATATTGTAAGTTGATTAAAATGAAGTAAATAATTGTCTTCTTTTAAACTGAGTTAAAAGAAGTAACTTCAATTGAGATATAATTTATCTTAACATTTAACTTTAATTTTTTTAAGAATATAAAAACAATGATGTCCTCCTCCTTATATAATTCATTTTAAAAATTAATGTTGATTGATATGTATATTTTTTTAAAAGTGTCTCCTTTTCAAGTATAGATGAGTAAAACAAAAAACTAAAAGGATCAATATTTAAACAGATTTTCTATTATTGTTTTCCTAAAGGTTTGTGATGATGGTGTTCTAGTTGTATTTTTATATTGGACTATTTCCATCATCTGAGTATTGAAGGTCTTTAGAAAAATTTAACTTTATTTAAATATTCCAAATACATTCAACTATTAGTAATAGCACATCTAACAGGTTAGTTTATGCACAACCTTTCGAGAGGTATTATTCTCCATTCTTCTTCAGGTGTTGCTGGCCTGACCAATGACAGTACTAGCATGGGATTCAAACCTGGATCCTTAGATTCTTGATTATTGAATTTTTAAGGTAACACTCTAACCAACTAAGCCATCCTGCCAAGCCAGAGAACACAAAAATCATAGCAGTAAATACACCATGTGTGCACACATATAGAAATATGTTTCAAGATACATGAAATGTTCAAGAACTAAAATAAAACACTGCTAAGATTAAAAAAAAAAAATAATCACTGTAATTTTAAACAGAGAAATTTATTATTATTTTAAAATATACTTGGTATTGTCTTTTATATAGATTTTGACCCTTGCATTTATTTACATTGAAATATACTGTTATGTATATGAACTTTTTATATAAATACCATTATTTTGATCATTTGCCTAAAGTTAAGTATATCCATATTATTATGATGAGAAATGAATAACTTTAAGGATTTTGTTTATCGGAGGTAGGATCCGAAGCTGACCATCTTTATGAATGATTTAATATTAAAGATATTATTTATGCAAGATAGGATCCATTCACTGACCATTTCATTGAACTAGGTTTATAGTTACTGATTAACAATAATTAGGGCCCCAAGACCATCACTTCTTTGAATTATTATTAATTTAATGGAGATATATATCAAGTTATATATATGTTTACCAAGATTTACATTGGATGTGTATTTGGTAGATTAACTTTATTTTAGATATATATGTAGAAACCATGTATTTGAAGCTGGATAAATAAGTGAATAATATTTCTATGAATCATCAACATGTAATATTATATTCTTATTGCATTAGAGGCATAGAAGTATTATTTGCAGCAAGAAGTGCTTTTTCATATAATTTTCTTATATTACACACTGTAATTATAAAACTGACATTTTAAAATTGATTAGGAAAAAAATCTTGGATATCTTCAAGGCTGTATAAATGTTATTATCTGTTTTATATACACCTGGGTCTCGTTTTACGTGATAGATAGGTTCCTCAGAAAACACGCGCAAACGAAATCACGCAAAAATAGACGTAACTTACATTGAAAAAGGGGGGATGTGGTCTGTGATTTTTCAAAATTCGCGTAAAAGCAAAGCATCAACGTAAAATTACTTTAAAATTCACGCAAAAAAA
The DNA here is from genome assembly GCA_028023455.1 of Epiperipatus broadwayi. Taxonomy (NCBI): domain Eukaryota; kingdom Metazoa; phylum Onychophora; class Udeonychophora; order Euonychophora; family Peripatidae; genus Epiperipatus; species Epiperipatus broadwayi. The sequence goes on along the minus strand of JAQFVV010006264.1, from coordinate 3,706,452 downwards.
AAATAATAAGGAAATAAAATATGACTAATAAAAAATTTCAAATTTGAAAAAAATTGATACAAGACAAACCTTTTTTAACTATAATATTTAATTTTATTCAAAATAATATATTTTTATGCATAATTTACAGTATAGTAATTTACATTTTTTATACACGTTTTAATTATTATCGCTATTTGCTCAAAAACACGTTCGTTTGCAAACTAGTAAAAAATCAGATTCTCATGTGATGTGATGTGATGTATTTGGCTTCTCCTTAAACGAAGTCAAGAATATCTCAGCAATTATTCTCACAAGAGGAAATACAACTAGCGCCAAGTTCACTCATGTTGTGTTAATGGTTTTTTTGTTGACGACGACGATGATTTTAATAATTGTTTATGAACTTAGACTTATGATAATAAAAAGACATTTATTCACCACTGCTGGGAAAAATTTAATTAAAACTAACAACTAAAAATTACATTCTTATTTTTGTCTTTAATTTTCAATTCCATTTAAAAATCAAATTTCGTTTTACATCACATTAATTTCAAGTCGCCTATAAGTAATTTTAAATTGTTAATTACAATAAAAATCAGATTTTAATTTTTAATTGTGCCCACTGCTATTACTGACCTTTTAAAAATAAACTTTTGGACACTAAATGATTAATAATTGATTACGTTCTTTTTTAAAAAGCAAAAACAGAATATGATTTAAAATGCAAAATTAACATGCACAATGTTGGAACAAATTTACATTATAATCTTGTAAAATTTAATGTGTGTATACATAAAATGTGGAAATCATGATTTTAATTTCATTATTGCATAAAATCTTACTATTATAAAGCACTGAAAATATTGAAATTACTAAGATGAAAGTCGAATTCCAATAATATGCTATTATTTTCAATATAACGTAAGTGCATGAAATTTATTATTTAAAGTAATAGCGCATTATCGGAGGTCGACTTCCAGTGAAACACGAATCGCGTAACTTCAAAATCGTGCTAAATAAGTCCACGTAAAAAGAGAGCCAAGTTTATTGTCTTTCCACATGTGATTACCAAACATTAAGTAAAAGATAATTTAGAGATGAGACTATTAAAGAAACAACATTATTGGTTATTTGAACATAATTATATAAGGCATTCATTATAAATAAAGAGGAATGCAATGTAGATTAGAAAATATTGCATGATGAGTATTATATAAGGGATTTGAACTCAGACTTTCAAGCGACCTTCAACTATCCACACTATCTCATACTACTGATACACATGACCAAACATATGTAGAAAAGATAAATAATCACCAATATATATATTTTGTGCTAAACCAGTACTCATCAGTTGGTCCAGATTATCTTCTCTCACACATATATATAATCAGTGTTTGGCTTATATTAAGATAGCAAATCTTTATACTTTAATGGACAGGCTTCAATTTACTCCAACTCTTCAGCCATTCATACCATTGAAAATCTTATGATAGAATTAATAATAGTTATTGGATACATGATTTGTAAATATTTTTTAATGAATGTATATTTTCTTGAGAATAGAAATAGGGAACAATAGTGAAAATTAGGTCATTACCAATTTGTAAACAAACTTGCTTTTTTAAAATGTATTTATTTAACTAATGTGCAATTTCAATTATTTATAAGAATAATTATCAGATCTAAACATCAATTGCACATTCCATTTCATCCAGTACTACTCATATAATCTTTGATTTGGCATGTATTCTAGATAGAGGGTAATGTGTTGGTCACTTAACTTTTAAGCATTATGAAAAAAATCTTTTAAATCAATTAATCAGTCTTGAAAGATGAAATAAGTGTATTCCTCATTTAATATCACCATGCTTACTACACATTCTTAACATGTATATATTAGTATATTCAAAGTATAGTTATATTTTAGACCTTGTTCTCATTATCATAGTAAATCTAAATAAACATCATATGACCACCTCTCTTATGCTTGTGTATATAGTGAGTTTTGCTTGTTTTAAATCTAAATATTTAATTTGTTTCTTTAATTAAGATACTTCTTAAAATTTTTCATCATTATCAATCCACTGCAGGATGAAGGTCTCTCCAAGTTTAATCCATCTTCTCTGATCTTTAGCTTCTCTTTCCACATCACCCCTGCACACTTTCTTATTTTATTCATCCATCTCACATGTGGTCTCTTTCTGGGTCTTTTACAATCTCTTGGAATCCAGTTTAAAATTTCAATTGTCCATCTATTATCATCTCTTCTAGCAATATGTCCAGTCTAACTCCACTTCAATCTTTTAATTTTTTCAATGAGGTCAGTAACACTTGTTTGTTCTTTTACCCATACATTGCATTTTCGATCTCTTCTTGTTACTCCCAACATACATCTCTCCATACTTTTTTGAGTGATCTGAAGTCTCTGTACTGCTCTTCTATTAAGTGTCCAAGTCTCAGATCCATAAGTAAGAACTGGTAAAACACATTTGTTGAAAACCTTCCTTTTCAAACACATAGGCATATTTCCTTTAAGTATCAAGTTATTTCTACCAAAAGCACTAATCATAGAATTAAACAAGTTTAATTCTATGATTAATTTCATTCATTATGTTTCCATCTATATTAATAATCTGACCAAGGTATTTGTAACCGTTAACTTCTTCTAATTCATCATAATCAATCTTTATTTTCATATTATGAGCAAATCAATTAAACATTACTTTAGTCTTTTTAACATTTATCTTTAGTCCTACTTTTCTACTTTCATCTGATAACTCCTGCAACCTTTCCTGCAGCTCCAAAGCATTGTTATAATCAAATATTACTAAAAAGTAAAAGTTGAAATTCAAGACTTTTATAAATGCACTAAACATGCCTTTGGCAGATACAGAACTATGGTTATGGCAGAGGTCTGACAAAAGCATGCTTAATGCATTATAAAAAGTCTTGAATTTCCACTTTTATCTTTCGGCAACACTTGAGTATGAGTTTATAAGAATTACATTATCTTAGTTTGTTTCAACCATTACAATATAATAGTCAAGATGGATTATGGATTATGTATATGAGATGACTATACTTTGTATTCATTACCTTACAGATTAATAATGTGAAGTAAGCATAAAATTATTAAATGATGGTATATACCCACTTCAAGATTTACAGTTGAGTTCCTAATCCTTTTAACACTCTAGGTACCATGTGATAAATACTACCAGGAAATAATTCAAGGTGTACCTATTTCTGTATTAATTGATTTAAAAGATTTTCTTCATAATATTTAATAGTTAAAGCAACCCACACATCACTTTTTATCTGCAAAATCTGTCCAAATAAGGGATTATATGAGTTACTCTTAAATGAAATGGACCATGGATTTGATTTTGAGAACAGATAATTTTTGTATAAATTGGAAGTGCACCTTATTTAAATAAATAAAAACAATAATTTATTTACAAATTTGTAGTAACATAGTTATCAGTACGACTTTTTTCTATGCTCAAACAAATACATCTTCATTAGTAAATATTTATAAATTATATATTCAGTAAACTATTATTAATACTCTTGTAAAGAATTTTTATAAACTTAAATGGAAGTCATTTTAATCTACAATTATTTCCTTATCTAATAAAATTTAAGCAAGCAGTAATATCATTTCTATAATAGTCTCATCTCTGAATAATCTTTTAGTTGATTTTTTTCTCTGAATACATATGAAAGAATAAATATGAAGCAAACAATAATCATGCAATGTGTAAAATGTCCAAGGATTATTACTGATCTATCTTAAAATGTTAACTTTATAATCACAGCATATAATATAAAAATATAATGTCATCACTTTTTGTCAATAATAAATACTCCTGTTCTATATATATTTAAACTCTTTTTACTCTCCACACTAGTTCTCCATCTCTCCAACTCCCTATTCTTTATTAATGCATCTATTCTTTTATCCCATTGATCTTTGTAACTGTAACTCATTTATTAAATTTTCAGCATCATAGTCGATACATATATAATATTCAAGATTAAGTCTGTTGCCATTATACAATTAATATTTTTAAAATATTCTCTAACTTAGCATAAGATATAATTAACAAGAAAAGAGCAACCATCTATTTTTTTCTGCCTCATTTATTCATATACAGGTTTGCCTAAAACACTTTAGTTAGAAAGAACAAATATTTAAATCAATCAAGCAATGTATCCGAATAAGTTTCAAATTTATTTATTTCAATAATTGACTTGCCTGAGAGTTTTCTTAATTTAAACATTGTTAACAACAATTCAAACAAATGACTCATGCCACTTTATAATAAATATTTTAAAAATACTGTCTAACCTAGCTTAAGACAATAACTATCTTATGCTGTATTAGAGAGTATTCCAAAAATATCTATCATATAGTGGCATGAGCGAATATTATATACTGTATATTAAAGTATTGGAGATATTCTAATATATATATCTAAAACAAAATTAGTTTATCAAGTACACTTCTAATATAAAGATATACTTCACTATATGTAACTTCTTTAAACTGATAATAATTCAAAATGATGGTTTTCTTTGTGTCCAGCTTTTTATAAAATAGGAAGCATAAACTTACTTCAATGAAGTAGATATTAGATCCAACCTTACTTCAATCGTATTTTTAATATTAAATTCTTCATAGAGATAGTTGGATAACTTCTTTACTTATAAAATGTCAAAAAATATAGTATATACATAATTATATAAACCAATGGTCTAAATAACTATTATTTATATAATGAATTCATACAATTAAAAGTATATTTCAATGTAAATTAATACAAGGTTCAAATCTATATACAAGATAATACCGACCATTTAAAATTAGTAAAGAATTTCTCTCTTTTATTTCAGTGATTATGTTTGTTTGTTTTTTTATTTTTAGTAGTCTTTTATTTTAATTGTTGGACATTTTATGTACACCCCAACATTAATCCACATCCACGCACACACAATTTATTTACTACTACCATATGACGATTATGTTCCCTGTCTAATTTATCTAAAATTTAATATAACAATCTAAAATATTATTAAAAAACTTTTGTTACATTATTTTTTGTATCTAACTATATACTTGAATGAGACATTTTAAAAAAAAATATCTGTACATTTCAATCAAACCTACATTTTAAACTAATTATTATATAAGAAGAGGAAACAATGCCTTGTTTTTCCACATTTCTTTAAAAAAAAAAAAAAAATTAAATGTTAAATTCCCCCCTCCCCCCATTTGCTTCTTCTAATGTATTTCAATTAATTTACAATATTAATATCAACAAATTTAAAATATTTGTCCTTTTTCTTTTCAAAAACTTTATTTTCTTATCTCAATACTGAACATATATATATATTTATATAATACAAAACTCCAATGTTTCAACTGTTTTTATCTTCATACAGTCATTTTCAAGGATAATTGTAATAACACCATATATTCTTCTTCTATTTCTTTTTTTATGTTCAAAGTCCTTATTCATATGTATTTCTTCACAACCAATATCCTCTTCTTAAAAAAACCGTCCAAATACAAGTTTACTAATATTTATCATATATTATAACACAGCAAATTTACATCCACTTTTTCTTTTAAAATATATATCTTCTACAATAATATCAACAAATTAAAAATCCTTCTTTTTCTTTTCAAAAACTTTATTTTCTTATCTCAATACTGAACATATATGTATATAATACAAAACTATACAATAATACAATATTAATATAGTTTTAAAGAGAATATATAGTTAATTATTAAAGATGTATATGTATATTTAAAGATCATCAAAAAATAATGTTCTTAATACAGTCTAAATTATAAATATTTTCTTTCCTTTTTTTAAATAATTCCTATCATTTACATATGTATAACCATGATAGACATTTTTTAGCAAGAATTCTTTTAGCAATTTATTATTTTTACATTTCAAGACAAAATTAAAATGTCACAGTTCTAGATAGAGTTCTTTGGTATTATTCCTGCTATGATGTATTTATTACTCCAGTGATGTTTTCATTTGGTAATAATTATTTAAAGTTTTTATTTATGATGTTATGTCATCCTAGAATCCTGGCATGACAAATTCTTGTCAAATATATACACGTTACCAACTTTTCACATATATACACATCACCAAGTTGCAAAATGTCCTACCTGTGTGAATTTGTGCTTTTTACTTTTAGTGATTTTGTGCTATCAAAATGAAAAGATACATTCATTATGGAAAAAAGAAAAAAACACATTACAATACTAAATAAAAATAGGTGTGAATTTTTAATATGGTACTTTTTGTGAGTGTTTATTTCAGTACTTTATGCCATCAAAAGATCTCTTCCCCCCCCCCAGCATAATATGGCACTTTGTGCCATCACAAACAGCCAGCATGTATAATACGCTTTTATATTTAAAACAGCCAGCATCATTTCTAAGTAATACGCTTTTATATTTAAAAATACATTTATATTTTATATATTTGTGATTTTTTTATTTGCTAAAATTTATATAGGTTTTCTTAAAATATATATATATATTTAAAATATAAGGTTAAACTTATAGTTTGCCATTTTTAGATATAGCTAAAACTTGATCTTACAATTCGCCTTTTTTTTTTTTAAGTTAAAAAAAAAGTAAAGCTAAAATATTGTTACAGCTCATCATTTAAAAAACAGTTCAGGATTCTTTTTCATTTTTCCATAATGAATCATCAGAAATAAAATGGTTTTTTTTTTTAGATTTGAAGTTTGGTATTACATGTGGTATAAGGTATTATTCCAGTGTCCTATCATTCTATATTTGTGATATGTTTAAAATAATGTCTCCACGGGATCTGCAGACAAATTTTATCAATTAAGTTTGTCCACACATCGGCTTGGAAGTTTTATTTTAAACATATTGCAAACTTAGAATAATAAACCACTGGAGTAATACATCATAGCAGGAATAATACCAAAGTACCTCTGATAGGATTGAATTTTTCTCCCCTGGCTAACTGTTTTGCTTAATGTACATTATTACCTAAATACTTGCTGGCTGATCAGCATATTGTCTCTACTGCATCATCAGGTAGAACTTCTTTAAAATAGCATTTGAAATTGACAAATATTGGATCCAAGGTAGGCTTCAGACAATTATTTGCCTTTCTATTTCTTATCCACCAAACATTATATCCATAGCAGTAGTAAAGTAGAGATTTATGAATTCAGGCAGGAACTAAGAAAGAGTTTTGAAAGAAACACACACACACATATATATATATATATTATAACCTTAATGTTCTCAGTTACATTTAATTAAAAGAAAATATTTTATGCACAGTAATGATCTATTTAATCAAAATCTTATTTTGGAGTAAAACCTACATTAAATCTATCTGATTAAGACTTCTTTACTTACTCAATTGTCTTCAAATACAAAAATGCTATGATTTTAATTAAACTAAATATGCAGATGCTTTAATCAAACATTACCTTTAATATCTACTTTTCTTTAATCTACCTTAAATGTGTTGTTTTGAAGTAAACACGCATATCAACATAAATTCCATCCTATATTCTTTCGTGCATATTGTCCTAATTCTAAATCTTTGTTTTTTTCTTAAAATTTAAGCCCTTCATATTTTAAAAACATTTAATCTATTACATAATTATTTTTAAATATTTATTACAAAATATTAATTTTAATAACCCCTTTAATAAAGAATTACAACAGATGATCATAAATTAGATTTGAGATTGTTTATCTAAATATGTATATGTAAACAAAGGGAATGGATCATCCTCTCCCAGGCTATGATGTAAAAGCACTCTAAATTTTGGACAAAGAAAAGTATAAATTTTGATCGCTCTGATATCTTTGTTAACATTGTTGATAATTCAGACTGAAATTAATTTATCAAGCAGATGGAATATGATACTTAAGAATTATTAAACTCATAATTAAAAATACGAGGCTAGAGATAGCATCTTACTTTAAACACCTTGATTCTAACAATTAAGCAACATCTAATATGTAAACTTTAAATTAAACATAGGTCAATATATATGTATATGTGAGATGTTGTCTCCCGCCTTGTATAATTAACTATGAATTTAATAACTCTTAAGTGCCATATTTCATCTGGTTGATAAATTAATTTCACTTATAAATATCGGAGCTACCAAGAATAGGTGGACTCATTATATTCTTGATCCTTCGTTCAACATTTAGAATGTTTTTAAGTCATAGCTTGGGGGGAAAGTGATTTACCCCCTTTGTTCAAACATACAGTGAGTTATGTTTAATTTAAAGTTTATATATTAAATCCTGTTTAAATATTACAATCAAGGTGTTAAAAGCGAGATGCTGTCTCCAGCCTTGTAAAGTTAATTGTGAATTTAAGAATTCTTAAGTGCCTTATTCCATCTGAATTACCAACAATTAAGGCAAAGGTATGCCTATAAACATGGGCTACCAAGAATTTGTGAATTCATTTCTATTCTTATCCTTTGTCCAACATTTAGAGTGCTTTTAATTCATAGCCTGGGGTAGAATAATTTATTCCTTTTGTTTACATATACAGTGAGCTACGGTTAATTTTAAAGTTTAAATATGCATATTAAACTGAAGTTGTAAGTATATATGTTTTAAAAAATCCTTATTCACAATAATCATTTTTCAAGAAATATTTAAATAACTATCATTCTTTATTAAATTAGAAATCATTAAATTTAATTTAACTCTACATTGATAAAAATTCTGATATATTTATATAAGTGTGTAGTAATCTTCATTTTTTTTTTCATATGTCATAGCATTGGCCGGGACGCGAACCCACACCCGTCTGTAACCAACTACTTGCTTGCAAAGCGGGTGCGATGACCTCTCGGCTAACAACGCTTGACAATGTAGTAATCTTCATTTTAAATCTTTCCCTATCTTTTTTCTACTTAAAGTGTACTAATGAGGTTAATTGCAATGTCTTAAAATATATACACTTATTCATTTTTGGAATAATGTCTACCTATTTTGAACATTTATATTTTAATCATTTATATTAATTTACATTTTATTAAAATACGTTTTAAAAAATTATTTTCTTTTCAATAAAATTTTATTTAACCATTATGCACCAGAGAAAAGAAAGTATAAAATATAAATTATATACATAAACATATAAATCATTAATCACGTGACAGATCTCCCACACTAAATAGATCACTTTCCTTGATCTTTTCTGTTCCTTGCTATACTCTATAAATATTTATAACTATTCAATTCCATAACATCATCTTATAGTCTCACTTCTCTTGTTTTTTACTCTCCACAGATACTTCCATTATATTTTCATTAATTGCCTTACTTCAAAGGAATTGCACATTGTATTTTTCTTTATTAAAAAATAATCTTTTACTTACTCGTTTTGACACTTCTACATTGCTATTTTTATCTTTTCAATGTATCTCTTTTATCTTTTAAATCCATATTCCAAAAGCCTCCACATTTTCTCTTATCTTTTTCTAATTATCTAAGCCTCCAGAGATATAAAAATCCCACAAACATTTAACAAATTCCTTTCTTAAATGAAACTTCAGCAAACTCCAAGATAATCTTCTACTCTTTTTAAAAGCTTGTTTAGACATTCCAGTTCTGTTGTATCTCAACTTACCTTCAACTATTGGACTAATCCAGGTCCTATCTTATCTTGACCAGATTAAGCATTTATCACTATGGACCAATGAATATATGAATACATAAAATATATACAGAAACAAGCCAATGGGTTATGGATGGTAATCTGGTTATAAATAGTCAGTCCAGCTGGAGGTAAAGTTAGACCACACCAAATCACTGTCAGAGCTGAACAGAAATATGCATGTTGGCCACTGTGGCTACAGTAGTAAGGAAACTACAAGAACATAAACCAGACATGAAGCAAACTGTCATAAAACAGCTGGAACTGTCACCGTACTTACATCCAAGGCAAGCTATCACAATACAGCTGGAAATGTTAGGCAAACTTAGAAGGGCATCTAAAATTCTATACCTTAATAGTTACACAGCCAATAAATGTTAAACTTCAACCAACATATTAAGCATGAGATATAGCTAACATTATTGTATATATAGTTGTAAATGTTTTGAATATGTATATACCAACAGATTTGTAAACATTGTATATATACATGGAATAAATATTCAATCATATTTATTTATATGAGTCTGTGTTTATTATAATTGCAAATAAATATAACAAATTCTCACTTTTTTTAATCCAACAAGCTACTTCATGCAGGTTGTGCTATGCATAAAAGTGTATCATCAAGGATGGGGTGGAGGGAGTATTATATAATTGTAATAAGTAATAAAATATATATGAAAATGTTTAGGTTTCTAATTCATTTCATTGTTAGAAACACATATGATTGTAAATAACTTTTATTTAAATATGAGAGGATTACTTTTTTTATTTAATCTTGTGAAAATTGCTTAAAATATATCTAATATCATATACTATATGCTCTATGATTGTGCTAAACAGAATAGTTATCAATATTTTAGGACTGGACCATTCAGAAGAGATTATGCTACCACATTAAAACTGTTGTCTTAATTGATTTAAAGGAAATAACTTTTATTTAAATATCTTAGTTAACATAGAAAACAGTACACATTACTATTAATAATAATAATAAACTCTTATCTGCATTTATATTTGTAAACCTATTAAAGCCTTGAATAATTGGCTTTATTGTCTTACTATTAATAATTTATTTAAAATTAAACTTATTTAAAACATATTGCCTCATTATAATTATGGTAATTCTTTAGTATGTTGGAGAGCAGTCGTACACTAGGTAATTACATTTATCAATCATATTTTATAAATATTGATAGGGCATGTTTAGATTAGTGTCACAGTAGATTCTCAGAATCTGGAATTTTGGGATCTACCATCGATTGTGCTGCAGTTTTGCACAATAAAACCATTCCAATATTTTTTTTTAAACACCAATATTACATTTTTTAAAAAATATATTTTTTTATTAATGATATTATCATTCTACATGTTTTAATAATCTACCTTTTCTTCAATTTGGGTCACTATGGAGCTGCTAGTTAGCTAAAAACTCATAATTGATCTATGATATTACCCAAATATATTTGAAAAGTTTTTTTTCTGGACTCGTGGCTCGCTCTAATTGCATGATGGTCCAAATCTAAGAACAATAGAATTATTAAAAAATATTCATGTAAAAATATTTAATTCTTGACAAATTCTAAATCGATATTATCATTTAATGTCATTGTTGAATGTAAAACCAAGTATTTTTAATTTTTTTCCCAACATAATCTATTACTAAATGAAATAAAGTACAAGGTATACTAATTACTTCTCAAAATATATTGAAAACCAACATATGAAAATGTTTAATTTCTTCCCTTAAGTAAATGTAAATACTTAACCCCTAGTTGTTACTGTATAATATGTATTTAATAAAGTATAGTGTGTATAATATAATTAAGTTTTAAAAAATTAAACAAAGTAATATAAATATTTTATTATTGAATGAAGAGATGCTAATTTTGTAATAGAAAATGTAAACAAATTATCCATGACAGATTCTAAATGAAATTAGAAGTAACAAATGGGTTTTGATTCATTTTGACTAATAAATAATTATTTTTACAAACTAACCGGCATGACAGTTAAAAGTGAATCTAATTATTGCTAACAGAATAAAAGAGTTGCCTTATAGCTATTGTACTGCAGAAAAGATAATAGAGACAAGGAGAAAGAAAGTGAGAAATTTATCTTTTCTATTTGCACTGGTGGTTGCAGTTGCAAGATTGTCCATACCTTGGAGGGATAAGAAAAGCAACAGATTCATTTTGATTTTGCATTGTAAAAAAATCAGCCTCTTTCTGTAACTAATGAAACATATACGACTCTTCAGATCCTTTCAAACATATTATGTTTTTAGAGTCATATAAGTATATAGAATAAACTAGAATTTATTAAACTATTAAAATGTCACATTGCCACTATTGTAAGAAAAAATATCACTGTTTGCAATGTTATATAAGATTATATATAATAATCAATAAAGCAAATCATATATCACATGACATTGCTTTTATAAACTTGTATTTACAAATTTGTAAATATAGAGGGCATACCAATAGCTCAAACAAGCTTTTATTGATATGTGTGGTAAGAGAAAGATATTTAAAATCTCTATGTAGAATATTCATATCCCTAGACCAATTGTTTTTGAGTTTTTGGCTGACCTCAGTGAGGAGCTAGAATATTCAGATACTAGATCTAAAATATCAACTAAAAAACCAGCATTTGTCTTTAAATCCAGCTATCTAACTTAACTATCTATATGGAACTGGAACTAATTTCAGATCTACCATATTTTAATAACCTCAGCAAAGCCAAAACCTTAAAGGTAAAATTATAATTATCAATAAAGCAAGTCATATAATTTGACATTACTTTTATAAGTGTGTATTTACAAAAATGCAAAACAGAGAGTGTACCAATAGCTCAAACAAGCTCTTAATTAATAAGTGTGGTATGAGAAAATATTTAAAATCTCTATCCAGAACACTCCCATCTCCAGACCAACTGGTTTCGAGGTTATGGCTCACATCAGTGGAGAGCTAGAATATTCCGACACTAGATCTAAAATATCAACTCAAAACCCAGCACTTATTTCATACGTAATATTTAAGTAGAAACTCTGAAATTTTTCGACATGAAAATGTCTTTAACTCCAGCTATATAACTTAGATAACTATATGGGACAGCCAAATTCAGATCTACCATATATTAGTAGATATTTAAGTTAAATAGTTGAAGTTACAGACATTTTTATGTCCAAAAAATTTCAGATTTTTTACTTAAATATTACACTAAATAAGTGCTGGTTTTTGAGTTGATATTTTAGATCTAGTGCCTGAATGTTCTAACTCCTCACTGAGATGAGCCAAAAGCTTGAAAGTAATTGATCTGGGATAGGAATATTCTAGATAGAAGTTTTAAATATCTTTCACTTATCTCACTCTTGTTTGAGCTATTGGTATGCTTCCTATATTACATATTTCTAAACAAAAACTTATAAAAGCAATGTCATACGATATATGACTTGCTTTATTGATTATTATAAATTTATTTAAACGCACATTGATTATGTAAGTAATATTTACTAAGGCTGTAAACCTTAAGAATATGCACATGAAAATGCAAAAGTAAGAACCTCTACAGGTCTTAACCACAAGCTTATGCTTTGGAAGAAAATAGGCTTTTGCAATGCTAAGGATATTAATATATGGTAGAGCTAAATTTGGTTCAGTTCCCATTTAGTTATTTAAGTTAGATAGCTGTAGTTAAAGACATTTTCATGTCCAAAAATTTCAGATTTTCTACTTAAATATTACATATTAAATAAGTGCTGGTTTTGAGTTAATATTTTAGATCTAGTTTCTGAATGTTCTAGCTCCTCACTGAGAAGAGCCAAAAGCTCGAATCCAATTGGTCTGGGGATAGTAATATTCTAGATAGAGATTTTAAATATCTTTCTCTTACTGCACTTATCAATAAGAGTTTGTTTGAGCTATTGATATACTTCCAATATTACGTATTAAGATTATATATATATTAGTAGGTTTATAAGTCATATTATGTATAAAGATAGTTAGATATATAGCAAGTTTTATAGATATGTTAATTATCATGTATATGTATATTGAGTTCCAAATAGATATATTAATTCAATTGTACATGTAATTAATTATTTGCATTAAATTAATTACCTCTTGTTATTGAATCATATTTTACTTGCAAAAAATTTGTCTGTTCTGATCTCTCCAGTCAAGGGCATATCATGGGCAAAATGTCAAATAAGTTATTTGGACCTCAAAACAAAAAAAAGTTTATTGCAACATTATCAGAAGTTAGAGAAAGTTGTGATTCTGGGAGAAGAAATCTGAAACATTTGGTTTTACACTGAATTTTATTGTTAATGATATAAGTAGTTGGCCAAAAATTATGAACATAAAAAGGTATTTATGTATTAGTCAGACAGTGAAATCTTAGGCTTCATTATTTATGATTGCTAAATTTTTGATAGTATGTTTTATTTAATTAAATTTAATTTTCAAAGATTTAAATAATCATTTTTAACAAAGTTGTAAATAACTATTCCACATTATGTTTTAATGTCAATTTATTTATGTGGCAAAAGATGGCTATCTTTAAAGCATAAATAGGTCAGTGGGAGCTAAAGTTAATAAAGAAGATATATAAATGAGGCATTTATTTATATAGCACTATGTTTATAAATTGTAATAAACTAAAGATTAGCCTTTCAAGCTAACGTACATGCACTTTTTACGAATGTTAATACTAATAAATGACTACTTTCATTTCCAACACAAGATAAAGTCTTTGCGAACGAATAAATGAATCCACTTATTCATTCAACCCAAATGCTTATATATGGGCAAATCTTAAGTGCTGGATATGAAAGCGTGAGGATAAATCAATCACTTTAAATTACTGTTTACTAAGTCTGAATAAATGATGTCAATGAAATTATCTAGAATTTATGAAACATCACTCTTAAATGAAACTAAACATATGTAAATGAGGCATTTATTTATATAGCGCTATGTTTATAAATTGTAAAAAGCGCATGTATGTTAGCTTGAAAGACTAATCTTTAGTTTATTACAATTTATAAACATAGCACTATATAAATAAATGTCTCATTTACATATGTTTAGTTTCATTTAAGAGTGACATTTTGTAAATTTTAGATAATTTCGTTGACATCATTCATTCAGACATAGTAAAGAGTAATTTAAAGTGATTGATTTATCCTCACGCTTTCATATCCAGTACTTAAGATTTGCCCATATATAAGCATTTGGGTTGAATGAATAAGTGGATTCATTTATTTGTTCGCAAAGACTTTATCTTGTGTTGGAAATGAAAGTATTCATTTATTATTATCAACATTCGTAAAAAGCGTGTGTACATTAGCTTGAAAGGCTAATCTTTAGTTTAAAGAAGATATAGTAGATATAAGAATACCCTAAAGATCTCCAGAAACTTGTTTTTGAAAGTTAAATTTATTTACTTAATTAAATCTCCAGCAACTTGTTTTTGAAAGTTAAATTTGCTTACTTAATTAAATAAAATCTATTATCAAATATTTAGCAATCATAGATAATCATAATGATTTTAATGAAGACTAAAATTCCACCACCAGACTAATATGTAAATACCCATAAAAAATTAGTTGAGAATTTTAGTAGTCATGTAGTTAAACCACTAAACATCACATGTTCACTGTTTCTTATGTTTACTTATAACTGTTATTAAAACAGGCAAAACTCTTCATACAGAAGTGCCACTCAGTGCAAGCCAGAGTAATTAATGGATGCCAAAAGGCTTGTGCATAAAATCCCTATCTAGTGCCTACTCATCCAATACCCCCAGACTACTTTCTAGTTTGTGGCTTTCATCAGTGTGGAGCTTGGATCTGAGAGCACTGCACTAGATGAGTAGGCACTAGATAGGGAATTTTCTAGGTGCAGTGCTCTCAGATCCAAAGCTCCTCACTGGTGAAAACCACAAGGCTAGAGGCTGGTCTGGAGATATTGGATGAGTAGACACTAAATAAAGATTTTATGTACAAGCCTCTGACATCCATTGATTACTCTGGTTTGCACTGAGTGGCACTAGTATATGGAGAGTTTTGCCTGTATTTTTAGTCATGTAGTTAATAAGAATTTTCCTAAAGATGAGTCTGTTTGTAAGTTTTTAAAAATATTACTGTTATTTATAATAAGAAGAGAAAAATTTTAGAAGTTATTTTGTGGTCACCAAAACTAGGAGAGATAATATGTAAAAATATATAAATAAATAATTATAATTGTTTATGTTTTATTGTTTCTATGAGTTTTTTTAAATAAAATTTTATAGAATTCATTTTATATTTATTTACAAATTTTATTTAATGGGATTGGGGAAACTGGAATTTAATTTGCACAAAAGCTCCCCACCCTGACTTCTATATCAATTATCTGATTATTAAAATATTTAAAAGCATTCAACATGCTTTTCAAACTTCCTATCTAATGTTCTTAATGTTTTTATCCTATTTTAGTTTTAGAATATGCCAACTCGTAAAAGTTTTTTTAATCTTATATACTATTTTATTATGCTTACCTGCAATATATACAACTATTACCTTTGTTACCAGCAAATCTGATACAATAAATTCTTTTAATCTCAATGGAACTCCACCAATATCAAAACAACATTAATTTAATATCTCATTTAAATATATATTATTTAAGATAGTTAACTCCTGCCTTACATTCCTTCATATATTAATTTCTTCAATAAAAAGACAATTAAATCTAATAAATATTTTCTGAAAAAATTATGTTTCTTAAATAATTTTTTTCAGGTATTTATATGTTTTTTGCTTTTCAAAATAGTCGACAGAATAATCTGATTTTACTCTATCAAATATCTTTTTAAGATCAATAAAACAATTCATTTTTCTTTTTCTATATGTCTCTCAGCAATAATTTTCAGCATTCTAATTATATCTTTTGTCTCTATACCTTTTCAAGGACCAAACTACATATCAGATATAATTATGATTAATGTATTGAAAATCTGCCTATTCAAACCCTTAACTTCTGGTAGAATTTAGAAAACTATCTTAAAATGTTTATATTTTATCGCATTAAGCCTTTTTCTACTTAAGTTATTTAAATAGTTGAGAAGAAATCTAATGGCTACTCCACAATTCATAGATTATATTGTTATAAATATCAACACAAACTCACTAATAATTTAACTAAAATGTCATCATTCTAGATGAGACAACATCCTCCATTATTACTGCACAATTTGTTTCATTCTCTTCTTCTTTTAAATTGATATACATAAAAACAGAATGCTTTTATCATAAAATAGAAATTTGGTACTTATGTATTAGATCTGCTGCCCATGTTTGCAATGGAAAAATGCCATACTTTTCTCCCATGTGTGTGAGGGGAGAGTGTTTGTGTGCAGCAGAATGCCATATTAAAAAATCAAATTTTTAATAATATGAAAAGTATAAATTTGTGTACAAAAATAATTAACACATTATGATATTAAATATAAATTTGTGTACAAAAATAATAAGCACATTACAATATTAAATAAAAACAGGTACATATGATTTTCTAATATGGCTCCCCACTGGAGAAAGGTATGGCATTCTACCAGCGCAAACATAAGTAGCAGGTTAAACAAATAGCAGAAATTCATATAACATTACAATACTAGCCAAAAAAATTTTTTACAAAAATTCTTCCACAATCATGGTTTTATCTATTAATAAATAGGCCTTTTCAAGTGAAATTCAATTATATCCAAAACAAAATAGTTTCCACATAATTCACTTCAAAAAACAACTTTCTTTACTACAAAGGATATTTTCATGAGATTGATAGCCTCAGAATTAAAAAATTTTATTATCAAAGTTTTTTTACTCTTCTTTTTAATTCATTTTTTTTTTATATAAAAGATAACTAACCTCTGCATTGTCAAATAATATTTTATGACCTGTATTCAATTCATGAATATATAGAGTTGAGATATATCTATTTTTAACTCTACTCTTTAACTCTCTCATTAAACTTAATTTACTCTGACCTATATACATTTTATGACAACTGCAAGGAATCTTATAATCTACTCCAAGAATAGATTTGCAATCAATTGACTGTTTTGAACTATTTAGTAATGAATTTAAATTCAGGCCTTTCTTTTAAGCCACTTTCATACCACCCAATAAAAAACTATTCTTCTAAATCAATTTATTAATTGATGACTTATATAGCAAAGAAATAAACTTTTTATTCTCACTAAAAATTAAATCTTTATTATTATCAGATTTGTATTTTTATTAAATATAATATTCTTAGAAGTATTATTCTTATATTTTCTCCTTTACTTTTTTTACATTCTTTATATATTCATATATATTAATTTTTATAAATCTCCACATATACACTCCATTTGCAAATTTTTTTATATATAATTCCTTTAATTTTCTAACAGTTTTAATTTTCTAACAGTTTTGACTGTCCTGCAGTCTTCATCAGAGCAAAAAGAAAGGGGAAGGTTATGCAAATGCTCTGATGAAGACTGCAGGACAGTTAAAACTGTTAGAAATGTAAAGAAATTATGTATAAAAAAATTTGCATTGGAGAGTATATGTGATTTATAAAATGAAATATAATATTCCTAATAAATTCATGATTATATCCTAACTCAATATAATAGTCAGAAGCAAATTGATTTTTCTGAATATAACTATTATTTTCAAAATTATTAAGTCTTCTATTCCTATAACAAAAATTCAATATATACATTTATATAGATCAGAATAAATTAGGTCTTAATGAGAGAGTTAAAGTTCATAAGAGTAGAGTTGTAAATAGATATCAAAATTCAGCTTTTTATATTCATGAACTGATACAGGTTATAAAATATTATTTGACGCTGCAAAGGTTATATTTTGTGAAAAAAGGGAATTGAAAAGAACTTTGATGATATTTTTTTCTGAGTCTGAGATTATCAATCTCATGAAGACATCCTTTGATATAGTTGTTTTTTTTAAATGAATTAAGTGAAGGCTTTAATTGCTTTGCATATATATGTTGTATGTATCTTGAAATACATATTTTCTATTAATCAAAATACAATTCAATTTTGCTATATATTGCTTTGGATGCTCATTTTCATTTAATATTTTTCTCAAAAAAAAAAAGAATCATAATATACAGTTCCCCTTCCCCCTGCCAACTCTACTAAGTATGAAGATTGGCTATCTTACTATATATCTGAGCACTTGTTGCATATATGTGTAGAGATGATAATCTGGACCAACTGATGATTGCTGGTTTAGCATGAAATACATATATTGGTGATTATTTATCTTTTCGACATATATGTGTTCAAGGGTATCAGTGATATGAGATAGAGTGGCGAGTGGTGGGTCATGTGAAAGTCTGTGCTCATATATCCTATATATTATATTGATATAGGTATATAATAAGCCTGCATTTCAGTTATCACAACATTTTTATTTTTCAATTGTTTATGAATTCTAGCTTTAAAGTCTACTGTGACAATTATAAAATGTTGTTCAACCTAATCAAAAATGTTTTGATATTGAAATAAGTATCTTCTACACCATAATCATAACTTGTTGGGGGTTCAAACCTAAATAATCTACATTTGCTATTTTCCATTAAGTTAAATAATCTCTGTTTAATATACCATCAATGTTATTTATGAACGTTTTATTTGGGCAAATCTAATGTTGTCTTCCACTTTTTATTTATAATAAATTCTACTTTATTTATGCTTTCAGTATTTGTGCCTTTGTAGTAAATTACATGCACCCATAAAGTTTGACAATATCCATTTAATATTGGATAGTTCTTCCAATTTGTACAATATTTCTTTACTTGAAAATGATCTGCAGTTTCACGAACCTAAATAAAAAAAATCAATCAAAGAATTCTTAATACCCTTTGCCTTTGACTACTAATCGGCATCTTGGTAAATAACTTTACATCAAAATGTATAGACAATGAACTGAGTTCAGATCTATATGAGTATACATGTGAATGAGCTTGAACTGAAAACATTGTTGTGTTTACATCTTGAGCTCATGGCTTTATAGTTAAATAAAAGATAAAAATGACTGATGGAGGGTTGTATTACATCCTAAGACCTAAATGCAATACTCTCACATCCAAGGCTTTGCACTGATGAAAGCCACAAGCTAGAAAGTAATGTGGGGATATTGGATAAGTAGGCACTAGATAGGAATTTTATGCACGTCATCTTGCATCCATTGATTACTAAGGCTTGCACTGGGTGGCACTACTGTATGGAGAGTTTGCTACCATTTAAATAGCTTGTGTAAGCATAGGAAATGATGGTCATATGTTTTAGTGGTTTTAAACTGACATCCTACTGAAAATTTGTAACAAAAATTGTTTAAAGAATCACATGATCACTATGGTTGGCACAGGGTGGCACTACTTTATGGAGAGTTTTGCCTTGTTTAAAGAATTTAATTATAATTAGAACTGCTTCATTTCCAGGCAAGAATTGGTGGATTTATTTGAGGCAACATTTTATTTTAACAAAGAATAGTTAGGCAACTATTTTATTTAACAATAATTGGATGACTATTTAGATTTCCACCAGCTGGCTTATTTAAAAAAATTCTAGATTTGGATGAAAATTTTAGGTTATTTAATATTTTCTCCCATCTACTAAGGATATCTGGACATCCATTTACTTTCCCAATAATTAAATGCCTAACTAGAAGGATTGAAAGCTGTCTATCTAAATATAAACAATCAAACAAGTTGCCAGATGGTATATTATTTCCAATATTTTTAAAAAGTATCACTAATGTAGTATTTAGCTGCTTGATTGTTAAATCCACCTTTAATAGAGATTCTATATTATGAGCATATCTTGATTTTATCTTCAATATATTAATGTCTGTCTAACCAAACTAAATTAATCTAAGATTTGTAATTATGAGATAAAAAAATATTTTGATAATTTTTTTAAAATAGAAAATGCCACGACTAGATTGCTACTTAGAAAAAAAATTTAGATTTGCTTAGAATTTTTCCACTATATGGAAGATTTCTATGCACCATTCAGATTTGAACCTGGATCACAAACATGTGTAAATCTGTATTATAAGAAGGTTATGTAAGTATTAAAACATAATTTATTTAATAACTGATTACCGAAATTCTAAATTGTCTATTTCAGTACCATAGTTAAAAGCATATTATATCTTTTTTCGCTTATTTATATATAACCTCCAATTTTACGTATACAATATAATGGAAAAAGCTAATGCATAAAAAATTTTCACTTTATTTTTATTAACTCTGGGTTTCAATATCAAAGAGTTAAGAGCTTTATATTTTACAATTTAATTGTAAATTTCTTTTGTTATAAATTCCTTTATTACAAACTTTAGATTTCCAGAAAAAAAAAAATTAACTACTCCCATTTTTCCCATTATTTATATGAAATCCATGTAGTTGAGCCATATATATTGATGTAGATGCTTCATTGGCAATAATAATTATTTGCCAAAATTAGGCTGAGGAAAGAATAGAGAAAAGTATAAAAGATAGTCAGAAAGACAGAATTCAATAGCATAACTTTTTTGGTCACAAATATAATTTTAATTAAATTTAAAAATAATAATTTAAAGTCTCAGTTGATAATCTATATACACATTTGCACACATTATTTATGCGTGCACGTTTGAATGGTCGTGAAAGTTAAATTTCCAACATTCATTTAAATAATGGAAAAATTTAAGTTTAATTCTAAATTTTAAATAAATTCTAAATATATAATTTTTTTGTAATTAATTTTTTTTTTTTTTTGATAGACAAATTTAATTAAGGTTCATTATCAAAGATTCAAGACAAAAATTTTAATGAAATAATTTGAGTAAATATATTTTTTAAAAATAAATGTATTTAATTAATTATGTTCAAGACTATTTTGTTATATAAATTTAGTAAATAACCTAGACTTATTTATCAACCCACTGCAAGATCAATCCATCTCTGATCTCTAACCTCTCTTCTCCACATCACCTCAGCAATCATTTCATCCATCTATCTCGCATGTGGTCTCCTTCTAGGTCTGTTACAATCTCTTGGAATCCCGTTTAAGATTTTAATTATCTAACTATTATCTCTTCTAGCAATATTTTGTTCTCTAACTCATATATTTTGTTTTCCCTACTTCAGTGAATGGTCTGAAGTCTCTGTATTGCTTTTTTGACTTTAAGGGTTTGAGTCTCAAATCCATAAGTAAGAACTGGTAAAACACATTTATTAAAAACTTCCTTTTTAAACGTATAGGTACACTTTAACAAAGTTTAATTCTATGATTAATTTCATCCATAATATTTCCATTTGTAATAATAATTTAACAATAATATTTATAGTTTTTAGCTTCATCTAACTTATTTTTATAAATCTTTATGTTATTCTTTTGGAAAAATCCATCGAACATTACTTTAGTTTTTTTCAAAATAGTCCTACTTTCATCTGATAATTCTTGCAACATTTCTTGAAGCTCTAAAGCATTATTTGCAAAAACAAATACATCATCTGTAAAATGTAGACATAAATAATCTCCATTTACTTTTATTCCCTTAGCTTCCCATTTTTAATCCACAAAAATACTTTTTTGCAAAACTGCTATAAAAGATTTTGGAGACATGGAATCAATCAGCCTGTCATAATCTTTCCAGTATCATTATAACATTTACCTTACCGTTTATTTTTATAAATATTCTTTAATATATGACAATATCCTGAGTGTATACCTTGATGATCTAATGCTTTAATCACTGAAGAAATGCTTATAGAATCAAATACCTTTTCTTTAATATATGACAATATCCTGAGTGTATACCTTGATGATCTAATGCTTTAATCACTGAAGAAATGCTTATAGAATCAAATACCTTTTCATAATCTATAAATCCAAAGCATAATGGCAACTCATTTTCATTGGTTCTTTATATAAATTCTCTCTACAATTGGACATGATCCAATGCAAGAAAACCACTTTTAAATCCAGCTTGTTCTTTTGGTTGGTTAAAACCCAAAGTTTTCTATAGACAAGTTGAAATTATCTCGGTAAAATTTTTGTATAGAACTGCTAAAAGACTGATAGGTCTGTAATTTCTAATATCTTCTTTAGCATCTTTTTAAAATATTAATGTTGCATTCTTCCAATCATCTGGTACATCTTTATCATTTAGACATTTGGTATATAACTTTGCTGAAAAATTTCAATTTTTTTACCTGCTTCTTTTAAGATATTGATTGTTATTCAATCTTATGTGCTTTTTCCTTCTTCATAAATTTAATTGCATGGATCACTTTTTCATTTAAAATCATGGCCAATTCAGAAGATATAGTAGTTGTAGGAGGTATTTTTACTTGTTCTTTATTGCAATAAAATTCTTTGTAAAACTCTTCTACACATTTCATGATGTCATCGTTTTTAAATAATAGTTCCATTTATTTTTCTTATTGCAGAAGTAAGCTTCCTGCCAATGCTGAGATATTGTTTTAAATGAGAATTTTATTTGCTAGTTTCCAATTATACTTTTTTATATCTTTTTCACATCATTTTGCATCAAGATATTCAATCCTTCTTAATGCATCATTTTTATATATTTTCATATTCATTCTTTTATTCCTAAATTGTCTCAGTAGGAATTTTACTAGTCAATTGCTGCTTTCAAGTACCAGCTACCTTTTTTGCAGTTTTTATAAGTATATGGGTTATCTTCCTATCGATTTCATTCAAATCTGAACCATGTTTAAAATCCATTAATATTTGAAAACAATTTGTAAGTTCTAATTTAAATTTATTGGAATGTTTCTGAAAATTATAAACATCAACTATGAATATTGTTTTTTTTTAAATATTTTTTTATCTCTCTAGTTTTGCATCAACATGTATCTTACATCTCACTAATCAATGATCACTTCTGTCTTGAATTTACTAAGAACATTACAATCTTGAAATATATATTTTCTATTATTCAAAATATAATCCAATTCTGCTGATCTGCTTCCATATCTATTTAGCACTTTTCTCAAAAAAGAAATTCATAATATAAAGTTTTTATTTTTCCATAAACTCCACAAGTTTATGTCCTCTCTCATTTCTATCACCATAACGAAATTTCCCCCACAGCACTTTCATCTTTCAATTGTTTACCAATTTTAGCATTAAAGTCTCCCATGACAATATAAAAATATAGTTTTATCTGATCAAAAGCCTTTTGTGCATTCATTTAAAAAACCTCTGTGTCTTCATATTTGGTGGGGAGTGGAGGCTACATAATTATCATGAAGTTATATAAAGACCAAAAATCATTGTCAACGACTTCAGGAAATATTCTAATTGCATTATTTTTCCTGGATTTATCTCTATAACAGAGATAGTCAAAAGAATCATTGTGAAGCAACAGCAGAACTTCAATGCTAGATATTATTGCTAAAGTGAAAAAAAGCCACGATAGAAATAAGTAAAATCCTCTAGAAATTCTTTTTTTTTTTATTGTCTCAGCCAAAATGGGTCCTGAATATTATCTCCCATGCTTACCTATTAGTAATCATCCCCAAAACAATATCAAGAATTAGTCAACTTACGAAAATTTACAAAATTGCCATATTTATTGAATTTGGTATCTTGTACCACAAATGTCAAATTACTAGCAATATTTAAATACTATGGATTTCAGAAACAATTTAAATGAATTCTCAAACATCATCTAGAAAATCTTTAGCTATAAGCTGTGTAGCCAAAGTATATGTTATTTATATCCTTTTTTTTACATAAACTTTTTTTTCTGAAATATTAGAAAAGGAATGAATCCTTTAAATATATCTCCTCTTAGTTTATATTATAAAAATAAGGTGTTTTCTTTTATTTATATAACTTTAGGTTTTTTTATTTAATTTTTTATTATTGTTAAAATACTGCCCAGAATCCTGAACAAGATGGAATAAAATTGGAAAAAGGAATCAAAAAATAATTCTGTTTTTCGTAATTGATTACGAAACAAATAAAATAAAAAAAGATAAACATTTTGAAATATCAAAAATAAAAATCATGAAATCCATTATGTTGCTTTTTCATATAAAGATTTTGAAATGTATTTCTTTTAAAAAAGACATGTATATTATTTTATATGTTGATTTGTAAACCTTAATGTAAAAATTATTACTTTATTAACAGGTATGAAGATGTTATATATAAAGAAAATGAAAGATTTGGAGTAAAAATGAGCTTTAAATACTATTTCTATAATAGAATTAAGTTAATGTGAGTGCATGAAAGTGTTATTACAATAGGCAAAACTCTCCATTCAGTAGTGCCACTCAGTGCAAGCCAGAGTAATCAATGGATGCCAGAAGGCTTATGCATAAATCCCTATCTAGTGCCTACTCATCCAATATCCCCAGACTAATTTCTGGCTTGTGGCCTTCATCAGTGAGGAGCATTGGATCTGATAGCACTGATCTGGCTTGCACTAAGTGGCACTACTGTATGGAGAGTTTTGCCTGTTCTAATAACAGTTATGAGCAAGCATAAAAAATGGTGATCATGTGATGCATGAAAGTATAAATGCTCACATATAATGCTTTTGGAAATGAACTAAGTTAGAATTGTGAAAAGTTTATCAATATTGGAAATATCTGAAATTATTTATAACTCTCCAAATTTATTTCTACAACAATAATCATTTATAATTTATTGCTGGTTACTGTGTACACACACATATATATTATTTATTAAGAATAAATAAAAGTATGTGTACAAGCTGTTAATATTAATATATAAAGTACTCCAGAAATAAAACAGCTAATTAAGCATGCAAAAAAAAAAAAAAAACTTACTGGAGATAGTAACAGATTAATTTGCATGTAATAGAAAAGTACTTTATGCAAATTAGCCAAAGTAATAAAAGAGACTGTAGAAGTATTAAGCGGTTGTCAGTGTAGCAAATGTTCAACATTATCAGTCAGTGTCAAGTAACGGTGATACAAGAAGAATAAAAATAAATTGTGGAAAGTTAAACTAGCAAATATAAAGTTGCTCTGGAAATAAATAAAGAAGACCTCTAGTCAATAATCTATTTGAACTATCTCTGACATAATGTGTGTGAGCAACAAGGTGCTTGCAAAATAAAGACTTTAAATATATAAACATCTCTTGGGGAGATAATGAACTTTAAGGAGATCTAAGTGATTTTATACTCAACTAGCAAGTTGAAACACTAATCTTACTAATTCAAACAATTATTATTTCAGAGTAAATAAACTTTTGAAGTTTTATTAAACTTAGTGTTTAGTTTTTTTTTACTCAACAACATATATATTCATCTGCTAAACGACTGTATGGCTCTGAATATATTACTGGTATTGTATGCAATTTGAATTCATTATGGTTGAATACTAACAAAGTTATTTAAGGGAATAAGTGCAGAGTTGTATATGTGGTAATGTGTAAACCTACAAAACATGGGAAATAACATAACAATGCATTATGGGAATTAATTATAGCATTTTATAAGTGAAAGCATTTGAAAATAATTGAAGGTAGTAACTGAAAATGCTTCTACAATTTGTTTATTATTTAATGTTTTGTTATTGTTTTTTAATTTAAAGCTTCAATTTTTATTTATTTATTATACATACTGATTACAATTTATTTTTGTTTTATATATAAATAATATTAAAATAAATTTTATAATAATAATTATAAAAATGTCTATTAATACAATGTTATAAACATATTAAAACAGGCAAAACTCTGTATATGTATGCCACTCAGTGCAAGCCAGAGTAATCAATGGATGCCAGAAGGCTTGTGCATAAAATCCCCATCTAGTGCCTACTCATTCAATATCCCCAGATTAGTTTCTGGCTTGTGGCCTTCATCAGTAAGAAGCCTTGGATCTGATGGCACTGCACCTAGATCTTAGGATCTAATGCAACCCTCCAGCAGTCACCTTTTATCTCTACTTAACTACAAAACTATGAGACAAATTGAAAACACTATATTTTCAATCCAAGCTCATCAGCTTATATAGTCATATAGGTCTGAACTCAATTCACTACCTATATATTTTGGGGACTTTGGTTCTTTAACAACCATAGCCACCATTATCTATTAGGCAGGATTGGTTTTAAGCCAGTAAACATCACATGATCACCATTTCTTATGCTTGCTCTTAACTGTCATTAAAACAGGCAAAACTCTATATGTGTTGCCACTCAATGCAAGCCAGAGTAATCAAGGGACACTAGAAGGCTTGTGCATAAAATCTCCATCTAGTACCTACTCATCCAATATCCCCAGACTAGTTTCTGGGTTGTGACCTTTGTCAGCGAGGAGCCTTGTATCAGACAGCACTACACCTAGATCTTAGGATCTAATGCAATGTTTCAGCAGCCACCTTTTATCTCTACTTAACTACAAAACTATGAGACTTAAATTGAAAACACTAATATTTTCAATCCAAGCTCATCAGCTTACATATCATATAGATCTGAATTCAGTTCAGTACCTATACATTTTGGGATCTTTGGTTCTTTAATAACCAAAGCCACCACTATCCTATTAGGCAGGGTTGGTTTTAAGCCAATAAACATCACATGATCATTTCCTATGCTTTCTCAAGAGCAAGCATAAGAAATGGTGATAGAGTTTTCAATTTAAGTCTCATATATTTGTAGTTAATTAGAAATAAAAGGTGGCTGCTGGAGGGTTGCATTAGATCCTAAGATCTAGGTGCAGTGCTCTCTGATCCATGGCTCCTCACTGATGAAGGCCACAAATCGGAAACTAATCTAGGGATATTGGATGAGTAAGCATTAGATGGGGATTTTATGCACAAGCCTTCTGGCATCCATTGATTACTCTGGCTTGCACCAAGTGGTAATACATATAGAGAATTGCCTGTTTTAATAACAGTTAAGAGTAAGCATAAGAAATGGTGATCATGTCGTGTTTATTGGCTTAAAACCAATCCTGCCTAAACATATTAAAATATAAAATTAAATAGTTAGATATATATTGTTATGATCAGACAATAATAATGAAATATTGGAGAGAAAATACTTTGAAGGAAAAAGCTACATGGTTTAATGTTTATCTTGTCTTTAGCTACTGAGTTAGTCAGAATTTAAATGAAGTTAGAATCTACTGTAATCAATGAATGCTTGAAATGCTGCAGAAAAGAGTTGCTGCAGGTGTACTGTTGGATTTCTGATTTCAGCAAATTTTTGATTGTTTAGTTGGGTATCACAAGGTTGTTCCAGAATGTAGAAAATTTAAATTGGCCTGACAAAGATATGTTTGTGGTACTATTTTATTAAAAAACCATTTTTCAAACATCTTATTTTGACAATTATTCAACTTCACTTCTAACTCATTTAACTGGTGCTGATTTTGATAATTAATAATCTGAAAGATGATGGAAGTAATCTGAATGATTCTGTCATGGTAATAACTGTAGTTTATAGACGTATTTGATGAACAGTTTGTTGTATATTTTAATTGCAGAATATTTTCTGGTAATTTTATTTACATATGACTCTTAATTTAAGTAAAATACTTGAAGTTTCTGCCACAATAAAATAATATCCTAAACAGAAGGTATATGTTTATAGTTGAAGATAAAATTCATGCTGCAAGAGCCTTTCTTCCATTAGTTGTTTTTATTTATAAATGTCATATTATTTCTCAATTAAAATAAATATCTTATAAAATAGTATGGCTAATTGCCCAGGAAGTCATGTGACATTCTAGTGGCAGTTTAATTTTACAATTTTATTTAATTAACCTAAAGTGCTTTTTTTTTTAATCACGTGAACCGATCTTTGATATCACAAACAAAAAAATAATTCCATAACAATAATTCTATGATTAGTGAATTGATGAAAAAAAAAACATGAGTCTCAGCCCACCCCTTTATTGCTACGCTACACCGTACTGGACATATTAATTAAACAAATAGTTCACTGCACTATACTTAAAACATTTCAAAGAACACAATAAAAGAAACAATTTCGTTACCACATTTGAATCAAAACGCTAATATCTTTTCAATTAAAATTTATGTACAGACTTTAAACTTTTCTAATTCTTGTTATTTGTATACGAAACACTCCAGTAACAATAATGAAAAAGTTTCTTTCTGCAGTTTAAACATCACATGATTTCGTAGTTCGGCTACACCTTTTTAGCCTATAAGCATGCTGGGATTTTGCATTCTTACGGAGTTATTTATATTCTTAAGTGACTCCCCTCCGCTCTGGATTACTATGTGATAAAAGCAGTATATAGATATTCATACAAACCATATTAAGACATTACATATGTCCTTGTGGTTGATTCTTTAAATATGTATATTTTTTTCGTTTATATTTTGTGCTTCTGAACATTATAACAATTCTTGAATGAGTCATTAATCTAAATAAATTTTATTTTGAACACTTTTAATTAATATTTATCACAATTTCTTATTTACTTTCTTGTGTTACTCATGTACAATAATATAAATTATTCCTTTCTCCCTTCAGGCATCATATCTTAAGGAAAAGAAATGTCATTTGTTACTGCATAAGCCCGTGACTGGAAGAGTCTTCTCCGTTGCTCTTTTAATTTAAAAATTCAGTTATGGGTTAGTTCACTTTTTTAGGGGAGGAAGTAAAATGTAGTTATTCTAACTAGTGATAAGAAAAAAAATTACGTGGGATATTAAGAAAACTTGGCATTCTTAAAAATTCTTTCTTAAATTTTGCAGTGTATCCGTTCCAGGACCATATGTCTTCGAGTGAAAAGAAGGTCGGGATATAAATTAGGTAAGTGAATTAAATATTTTACAATTTATTTTTTTAATACCAATTTCAATATTTTCTTTTATCACCGATGTAAAGTTATTTCTTTTGTGAATTAATTGTTGATAATTGTAAACGGGATTCAATTAAAATTTTCATTGATCCTGTATAGATTAGGCAGCCATGTTTGTAAGTTGATCAACAGTTGGTAATTTATTCCAAAATCGTAAATCAAAATATAGAATCACAATTGTATTTAAGTTTGCTTAGCTTAAATTTTTTTTCGTTTAAAAAGTAACTCATTTAATCAATAATGTATACCTAAATCTGAAAACTTTTCTCCTAGAATTGTAAAACTACATCAAACAACTTTTGTAAGTACACACCCCCTGTTTCTTACTGTAAGGGTCGGTTTATATATTATACGTACTAGTGTATAATTTAGTTGAAAATTGAACTGGGTCCTTATTACAAAGTGAACAGTTTTATTTACGGGAATTTATAAAATACCTAATGTTATTTTATTAAAAAGTTTTAATGGCTACAAATTGTCAAAAATAAGCAGTGGGCATTATTTTATTTACCGTAGTTTTCCATCGTTGTACATCCTTGTTAAAGCAAATTGTCTTCATATTTAGCTTAAAACAAAAACAAACTAATAATTAGTGCCAAAAACCATTTTTCCAGAATCTTAAAAAATACGAAAGATAATCGTATTATCTATATAATATGGACTAAGTTCTCTGTTTACAAAGGATAATTAATTTTAAACAATCTTCCTAATTTAAAAAAAAAAAAGTGCTAATAAAAATATAGTACTTGGATAGATAAGTTTGGTTAGCCTATTTCCTGTATTTCAAAGATTATTCGAATATAATTTTATTTCAGTTTGTAAAATGAATTACTTAGCATCTATATACATTTCATTAAAAAAAAAAAATTAGGCTGCTAGAAAATTATCCCTGATAATGTTCCGTATTAGCATTGTCCTATTATTTTATCATTTAATTACTGTAGTAGTCTTTTTACAGACAACTTAATATACATTCCAACTGTGTACAGTATTTTATTCATATTAAAACAAATATTTCTAGCTTTTTTACAGACAAGGATATAACTTTATCTTTCATATTGCACTGCCAAGTTCATATAATATTAATATCATTTATGTTCTTTATTACTTTTTACAATGCTTTTTTACAACCCACTATTGACAGTTTCGATTGCCACAGCAAGTGCTGAAGATTGCTGGGTCAATCGAAACTGTCAATACTAGGTTGTAAAAAAGCATAGTTAAAAGTAATAAAAAACATAGATGAGTTAGGGCAATCGAAACTAACAATAGTGGGTTGTAAAAAAGCATTGTAAAAAGTAATAAAGAACATAGATGACATTAATGTTACTGAACAAGGATAGTTATAGATACAAAATTTGTCATTTTTTAGCTTTAAGTATTACTTTATATATGCATGAAAATTTAAAAGAAATTATTGCATGTCATTCATATGTAATCAGTTCAAATCAGCCCATGAAAACATTAAAATTTTTTTTAGATGTACTACATACATCTCATTAAAAAGGCATATAATTTTTAAATATACATTGCTAACTAAAGATATCGCCAGCAGTCCCTTTGACCAACAAAAGAAGAAAGATTTATTTAACAGACCTCCCATTTGATGATTTATGAATAGTAGATTTTTATGATTTATCCTCCTAACTAAAAATTGTTAAATATTCTAGATTTTGGTCATAGCAGGCAGATTCACTAACTGCCACGTCACGAGACCCTTATATATTTATTGTGTGCCGGTCAAAATCATGTATTCATTCAACAAGACCAATAATCCAAGCAAAAGTACTTTGAATCCAACCATGCACAAGATACATATGTCAGGACAAGGATGAATCCTAACCTATTTGCCTAAATTATTGCCTCTCTGACTAATGGATAACGTTTGTGATGACACTAGCAGTGCTTGGTTTTATTCCGTCCCAGCTGGAGGTCATGGTTCACATAGAGACTCAAAATAATAAAGGGTTTATATGAAAAATCAATGATTTTATGGATTCTGACAATTGCAGAACGGTACAGATATGATTTGATCGATTACTAATGGTTTGAACCGTAATAATAATAATTCTTTATGGCAACATTATACAAAAGTGAATTTAAATCAAAGAAATATTTAAATAAGTAGAGTAATTAACCTTAGAGATTGGGAGTGATGACAAACTAAGCTTATTTAAGATAACAATATTATAGGAATTTATTAAGGAATTTAGTACAAAATAAATTAAGTCTTCGTTTTGATGTGGCTTTGACAAACAATGTAAAAGTTTGTTAATTGGTCGGCCAAAAACCAATCAGCAATAAAATAAGATATTACAAATAAATTTGTTTTATATATATATTACAAAATATGAAAGATGGGCATTTAAAACACTATTACATTTAAAATCATTTGTATATAATGAGTGTGGGAAGCAAAATAGTTCTTAAATAAATAATTGACAATTATACAGTCAGATTTAAATAATTACAAAATTTGTTTGTAAAGGACATGCTATCATGGCAGAGAGCATTTCAGGTTTGTTAAATAAAGATATAAAATGATGAAGAAGGCAGTATGCTATTATAGATTACAACAAAATAATTGAGGTGGCTTTGCTAAAAGAAATTCCTGATATGTACAGGTAGATAAGAGAAATGTTGGCCCTCTAGCCAAAGCATGTCTCTGAATAATAATAAAATATTTTTGATGTGCTGGACTTCCCAAACACATATTTTAAATGGCAATGCCCGAAAATGGATCCCTTGGTATGAACTATGTCTACTTTGAGGAAGTGTGAAAGATTGGACTGGTCAGTTAAATTTCCGAAGGTCCTAAGAGGTTTGTAGCAAAGCAAGAATAACAATAAAAGGAAATGGTTGTAACTATAAATACACAATGCCTTAGACGTGTATAGATAGATAGTGTATCATTAACAAAATAATAAATCCTGATTAAAATCATTGGCTCCCTGATATAATGTAAAGTCCCAGAAACGTTAGGTCATTAATGAATGAATAGTAAATTATATTACAAAAAGAAAGGCAAGAATTAAAACTAAAATATAAAATTGTTTTCCCCACTCATCACGGAAGATTACAAAATAGGACTTGTCTTTAATTAACATAGATGGGCATTAAATATCAAACTAATAAATTGTAAATCATAATTTTAATATTTTCTGACAAATAAAATATATGTATGAAATATATATACTGATAAAATTCTATGATAAATTTTACTTAATTGATTCACTAAAATTATTTATTCTTTCAGAAATAATTACAGGGCTATTTTAAATTGGAGGTAATAGTAAGATACTTTTAAAATAATTTCAATCATTCAAATAAATATATATATGAGTTACAAAACTAAATGAGCTTTCTATTAATTAATTTATGGAAGGAAGTCTTCTTGTAATGATTTTTAAATTAAAAAAAAATAACAGGGGGGGATTTAAAGTTAATAGCTCATTGAATTTTGTAGTTGGCCATTTCAGTAAGTCAAATAATCTAAACAAACCGACAAAAATTAATTTAATTTGCCGCATCAAAATAATGTAAAATTTTATAAGAATTGATATTTTAAATTGAATAAAATTAAAAGACGCATTTTAAACCAAGCCGTATAAACATTACACAGATATATAAAATATATAAATTAATATTGATTTAAACAAGTGAAATAAAATCAGTGGCTTGCAGAAAATTGGAGATTATAATAATATACCTATTAGAAGATGTTTCACGGCTTGATAGAGGCAGTTACAGTCAGAGTATTAGCAGGTTTACTTGACAGACAGGCTCCGGCTAGATGTTGACAGCACTGGATGGCATTGATGAGCTGGTGAGACAGAGCTCCGGGAAGCACGGTCGATCTTTTAGCCAGCCATTCTTTTAGGCATGATGTCTTGTATATAGATTAATCACTTCTCTTCAGTAAACTCAACAATCCCTAATCAAATTTTCCAATATTTATGTGTTCTGGTCTTATCTAAAGGATTAAATATACACTGACCACCAATTGTAACTGCTCTCAGCAGTTCTGTGAGGTTGGTGCCACTTTGGAGGGAAAATCTCTAACTCTGCATGAACATACCCCAAGGGTTGATTTGCTAATTAAAAAAACAACAACAACAAGCATATTAAGTTTATCAGTCATTGTACTAACAAAATCTATTTAATTATGGTTTAGATTAAGAAAATGTAGATTTTATTCAGAAAAATTTGGTACAATGACTTTCAAACATATTTGGTATAAACTTTTACAAAATATTTCTTAAAAATATTACATTGTTTAAATAATTGATTCTCAAGTGTACATTGATTAAAAGATAAATATAAAATGTTACCTACTGATTTATTGAAGAAAATGAACTTTAATAAAGAATTTGAAATATTTGTAACATTTTATAGATATCTAGGATTCAATTCAATTTGATAAAATAAACACAATATACATTTTTACAAATATAAAATAAATAAACTAATATAAAAAGGTTAGTTTTAATTATAAAATAAGATTAATGAAATATAAAAGATTATAATGTTGATTAAAATATACTACCACCTATTATGAGATGGGTGTCAGTTAATAAAGATTGGGTTCAAACCCAGACTAGTGCTGATGACATTGGCACTAGGTGAAGCAGGAATATGTACTATATTTCCAGCTTCAATTGTGAACGATAATAAAAACATTTTGAACAGCTTAGTTTATTTGCTGGCTATATATATTATTTGCATTAAAAATACATTTCCAATTTTTAGTTGCTCTGCATAGTAATCCAGAAATTCGGATCCTACTAAATAATTTACCAATTAAATGAAATAATTTACCACATATTAATAATAATAATAAAAAACTAACTGATGAGTTTGATATTTTGTGTAAAAAATTAAAAATGTAAAAAAATAAAAACTTGAAAATATATTTAGAAAACAAATCTGAAAACTAAATAATGTTTTATCAAATTCATACACTGTATAAACTAAAATGATCAAAGCTAAATAACAATTTAGTGATAAGAATAAATACTAATCAATAAATTAAATTACAAAAACCAATTTGTGGACTTAATATAATTAATGATTTATCAAGTTGTATATAATTCATGACAAAGTAATTGACAACAGTGAATGTAAGATAAACATAAGCAATCCATAAAAATTCAAAAAAAGAGGAAAAATGTAAAACATGAGATACTATAAAAAGTATACATGTGAAACTGGACATTTACAGCAATAACAGTTTTAAATAAAAGTATGGAACTAAACAATTTTTCAGCCATAATTGTTTTTTGGAATTTAATTTATTATGGATTTTTTATTTCCATGCTTTTACTTAATTGCAAAGAAATCAAATCATGTATCATGTGACTTAATTTAATAAGCTTGTATTACAAATGTTATATAATGAGCATTCCAATAGCTCTTAACAAGCTTTTCAGAATATCCTCAGACTAGTTTTTAACTTTTGGCTTTCCTCAGACTTTGGCAATTTTATATTGCTAAAGTTATTAATATATAGTGCATCTGAACTTTGTTCAGCCCTATAAGTTAGATAGCTGGATTTGAAAACATGGATGTCTGAAAATTTCAGATTTTCTACTTAATAGTTAACCATTAGATAAAGTGCTAGGCTTGATCTGGTATTTTAAATATAATGCTTGAATATTCTAGCGCCTCACTGAGGAAAGCCAAAAGCTAGAAACTGGTCTGAGAATAGGGATATACTGAAAGAGCCAGCCATTGGCATGCTCATTATATAATAATGCTTTTACTTAATACCATAGTGTCCTAAATGTATGTTATTACCTCTATACTTATTATGAGATTCATACTCTTCATTTTTCTTGTAAAGAATAGTGTTTTTAAATTTATGGATTGCATTTGTTTAGTTCATGTTTATTGCAATTAATTACTTTTTTTATGGATTATTTTTGTACTGCTATAATTGTTAAATTATTACTTTTATTCATTCTATGGATTGGTTTTTGTAATTTTTTATGGATTTGCAATCGGTTTTATTGCTAAAACATTACTTGGTTTTAGTAGCTTTAATTCTTAGAAATTTCTTATATTGAATGCACTTGTTGTCATCTATCATTTTCTTATGCATATTACTTTTGCATTTATTCTGCATTGATTTTCTTACTAAATACATTTTCAGTCTTTTTTTTTTTTAAGTGATTTTTTAAATTTAATCTCTGATGGATTTGTATTTGGCTTGATCACTAAAATGTTATTTAATTTTATATTTGTTTTGCATTGATTTGATTGCTAATAAATTACTGTCAGGTTGCTATATTATTTTTGGATTTGGTTTCTAAGTATATTATTTCATGTTTTTGATTTCTTTTACTCAAAATATCAAATTTATCAATTAGTTATTGTTTTTTTGATGATTCTATGAATATATGTCTCCATCTGACAGATACAATAAATTATAATAGAATCAAAATTTGTGTGTAGCATTTGAACAATCATTTAAACATTTTAAATGTAATGAAGTCTCTACTTATTCAAGGAACCAATAATAAAGATGGAAAAATCCATTAAAAAGTTGTAGATAAGAATAATATAATGATTATTTATTGAAATACATATTTTATAATTCAAAATAATCTAAACGTATTATTTTCAATTTATTTATGTAAAAGTGGTTTTCAAATGTAATTCACAGCACAATAGCCAAAACTTAATGGTGATAGCATAATAAAACATAATGTCCATAATTTTCTGTCAAGGTAATCTTCATAAATACAAGGTAGGGTCTATCTTTTATTCTAGTGCAAGATCATTAGATAGACAAAACTTATAACATATGAGTATAACAATGAGATTTTTATCTGCTTAGAAGTTTCAAATAAACCTCTTTCTACAGGCAAAGGTAAATTACTGCCAATAGCTGTTTGCAAATGAAATTCACAAACTGCTATCAAGGACCTCTAGATAAAAGATGTTATTCCAACTTTCCTGTTCTTTAAAATTATTTAAATGAAGAGTGATATAAATATCTATAACGAATTGAGATGTTTATCTGTCTAGAAGTTTTAAATAAAATCTCATTTAACAAAAGGCAAAAATAAATTAATATGGAATCCATTAGAATCTGTTTTGACTATAGATTTTGCTTTTTTTATGCTCAATTTGATGACAGAAATTTTATTGATTTATTAGATCAAAAACAAATCTGAAGAGGGCAAAAGTCTACTGCCAAAATGAATTTTTAATAATGTGAACCATTCATTCAAGGGTGCTAGGTAGAGAGCAGTTGTAAGGATAATGATATCCACTTATCTATTATTAAAGTGATAAGCAAAAAAATTGAAGATTTATTGTAATTTATTTAAAGTATTTATGATTATTTTTACAAAGTTATTTTAAAAATGTAAGTTAGCAAATTCAGTAATAACGTTAAACAGAAAACTACGATGGTAAGATTGTTACGTCGTCTTAATATGGAAATTAGTACTTTTTAATATATTTTTAAAAATATAAATGCAATTTTAATTTTCAGAGCAGAATTTGATAAATGCAGTTTAGTTCTTATGTAATTGAAGATCTTTGGTTAGAGGTGGCATGTAGTTCTTAGATCACTGTTAAGTTTTTGTTTATATTCAAGAGGTTTTGTGTTCAATTTAGCAATTTGCGATATACAAAATGACCTCAGCTGTAGCATCTGCTTCATTCCTGGCATTACTTTGACTAATTTAGGCTAGTAGTGATAGTGTCATACCGAATAATTAAAGATTCCTGGACAGATTCTTATTTAAGGAAATAAAAAAAAATATTTTGATCAATTCCACAAAGTTGTGCTCAGTCTGTTAATTATGTATTGAGAAATTGACTTTATAATAAATATCTGAATTAAATCTACCAATTCCTTTACTTTGCTGTAATATTTAATATAAGACAATTTCTGTACTCTACTTCAAATACTTTAGCACAGACAATATGAGTTTCAACTATCCTTCAATCTTCTTCAGAGCCACTCTTATTTCAAAAGTGTTTGAAACAAGGTGTAGAAAGTGTGCTTACATTAAATATCTCAATTAGGAGGAGGAATTTATTATTTTTCAAAGCTTTCTTGTATAAGTTTGAGTAATTCACACTTGTCGATATGTTATATTTATATCCCCAAGACTACTAGTTAGTCAATCTTCAATGAGAAATAATATTTTCATAATTAATACAGTGAGGTTTGTTTTTTATATGCTATCAGCACAAATAATCTGAGATTATATAAAACAAATTGGTTTGAATTTAAGCCAACTTGTTTATTTTATTATATAGGTCTGATACAAAGCCAGTAACTATTTTGAGGACCTCAGTTTTGTTAACCGTAGGAATTTTTCACATAGAATGAATTACTGTTCCTCATGTGATTATTAAAAGTAAACAGAATAAGTCAATGTTTTGATTCATGGAAATAATTTTTAACATCATTGTATTTAAGCTGTCTCATAAAAAATGTAATTGATAGAACTAAATGTTCTATTTTCAATTTCTTATTGTTTCCATTGTAATTTCTTATTGTTCATCTTTATTAAATATTTATGAAATTTTTAACAAGTTTTGATAAGTTATATATATGACTTAAATATAGGAAGCTGATAAAATAATAAACAAAAATATTTAAACAGGATGAAATTAGATAAGGTAAGTCACATTCATTGAAATTAGATAGCATTGAAGAATTTATCATACAGATAACTAAATTCTTTCTTGTGGAAAGGAAATCTAGTTTATATATTTTACCAAAAGAAAAAAAATAATAATCAAATAAAAAGTGATAACTTGCAAATAAATATGTATTTATTCTAATATTATTTATGCATATATTGTTAGTTATATTTAATTGTTGAACATTGACGTAACATTTTTATGCATGCATGAAATTGTATTGATAAAGCACATACTTTTTATACACATATTTGTTAAATATAAATTAAGAAAATAATAGGAAAATAAATGTGCAGTACCTTTTGTGGGTGCTGTTTATTTTTGAATGGAAATATATTTAAAGTGATTAGTTTTATTATTAATTTTTTATTATTGAATATTGAACATGGGCTAATGAGAGGATGTATAGATGGTAGATAATCCAATTGAACAACCAATAGATGTTTATCCATTATATCGCATACGAGATTAAGTATGAAAAATCAATAAGTATTTAATGTGTTTTTGCTGCCTTATAGGATAAGATATTGAATAATCAATTGCTAAATACTGTTTCCAATACAGTATTTTATGTCTCTTGTGTTTGACTCCCTCCCTCAACTTCTCCATTTTTTCTTACCTTAGTGTTTTCTCTATCTTATATTGTGATAATCTTTATGCCATGAATTATCTTTCTATTAACTATGAGAATGTAATTGTATGCTAATGTAATCACATATCTGTTCTTTAATTTCATATGCATGACTTTTTACTTCAATCTTTAATATTTTTTTATATGCTTTTATTTAATTTTCATTGTTTTCTGTCTGAAAAGTCTTATTATTCAATTTCCATTCATTTCTTGAAAAGCGATTTAGTTGAAACTTTGCATAAGTATGTATTTTTGATGATAATACATTTTTTAGAACTTGCAAATAATTTTAGCAAGGAAATTAGTGGAAAATGTAAATTTTTAATTTTATAATGATTTAGTATTTTTACAGTACTGACATTGAGTGTTATTAAAATTTATCTAAACTTATTTCCATCCTAATTTTTGGAATTATATAAAACTAAAAAGTAAAAAAAAAAAATTAAAGGAATCCTTTTATTACATCAAATCTTTAAAAAGTAAAAAATTAATTTTCTTCATTATCATAGTATTATTAGCATTATGTGACCAAAACAAAATGGGGCAAAGAAGCATTTAATTAAATTTGCAAATAATATTAAAAGGTGGGTATTATTTCCAAGTTTATTTAAAAGATTCTTTACCTCATGCTGTATCTGACAAATAGATTAACATTAATTCAAGAAACTAGACATTATTTGCATGTTTATTTAAATAATAAATTCTTTTTTCTTCACCAATAAAATTGTAATTATAACTGTTTTTTAATGGACTAATTAATTAAAAATTCAATCTCATTTGCATATATGTACAACAATTCATAACAGAATCTTCATTCTTAAAGCCATGAGTATGGGATTTAAATACTTAATCCCGAAAGCACTAAGCTAGTATATTAAATCTTAAATTATAATTATAGCTTCACTAACGTATGCAAAAAAATTGCACAATTATAATTACAATTTTATTGGTGAAGAAAGAAAAAAAGACAATTTATTACATAAATGAATCGACTCGATTGACAATGGTAGATTATGAGGGTAAGTAATTCTATTGGTACTTTAAATCAAAGACTCTCCTTTTTACAAAAATGCCATTAGTACAATATTGTTCCAAATTGCTGTAGAGTAAAAATTAACCGAAGCATATATAATCACGGTGCTGTCACTAGAAAAACACAAAAATACTTATTTACAATTATAACAAACGGATATAACACTCTAAAGAAAGCGAATAAGCGATGGGATAAAATGACCGCTCACAGAGTAATTCCTAACTACATTATTAATAAGTGCATTAAACTAGAGATGAAATTAACAGTTAAATTCATGAAAAAACTAAATTTTTGGCCCGCAAGCAAAATATAGAAATAACGCCTACCAATGCAGCATTTACATATATGAACAGAACAACTATAAATCCACCAGAAGAAGTTAGTAACATTCTCAAGCTGGGACCTAAATTTATTGGAGGTCAGTGGACACTGCCAAGAATGGAAATAATGGCTGATATTGAGGCTGGTC
This sequence comes from Epiperipatus broadwayi, assembly GCA_028023455.1. Lineage (NCBI taxonomy): Eukaryota > Metazoa > Onychophora > Udeonychophora > Euonychophora > Peripatidae > Epiperipatus > Epiperipatus broadwayi. Next base: position 3,666,052 of record JAQFVV010006264.1, on the reverse strand, counting down.
TTATAAATGAACCCAACGAAGAAAAGGTTATAGAATAGGTTGTAAAAATTATTAAACATAAAAATTTACTACCTAAGCATAACAATTGGAATGACAAAATTAATAAAACTAAACAATATCTAGAAAGTAACTCAATTGTATGTATCAAAGAGGATAAAGGCAATAAATTCATCTTAATTTCAAGAGCTGAGTACACAAACAAAATGGAAGAGCAGATCAACAAACTTAAGTTCACGTGCATAACTGAAAATAATAAAATCAACAAAGATTCATATCCAATATATTAAGGATTCATAAAGAAAAAACACTGTCTAGGGCTGAATATTATCGAATCCATCCATCTTTCATACCACCTAGAATGTTTGCCAACGTAAAACTGCATAAAGAAAACTTTCAGATTAATGCACTTTGGAGACAACCACTACTTCCAAACCACAAAAATAACCAGTCTATGGCTCATAGATTCCTTGGGATTTGGAAACCACACTGTCAAATCATTTGAATTTGTGGAAAGAATCAAAAATGATAAAATAGACTTAGAACACAAAATGACTATGCGATGTCAATAAACTATATGGCTCAATTAACAGAAAAACCTCCATTGACATTATCAAAGATGAACTAAATAAGAAAAATTATCCAACAAAATGAATTTATTTTATTATAGAATTGTTGAAATGGTTGGATAACAACATATTGGCTAAATTTGAAACAAATGTTATGTTATGAATGGCAGTTGGCCAATGGGACTGCCAATGAGTGGCATTATTGCTAGTATCATCATAAACCATTATGAAAATCAAATTCTTCTGAAACACATCACAATAACACCCAACTCTCATATACACTCGATACGTTGACATTTTTATCACAGCAAAAACTTCCACCATTACCAACATACAAAATGAATTTCAAGCCATCTCAGGATTAACCCTCAGTAAAAGTGATGAAAATAGGAACGAGAAATAAAATTTTCAGACTTGGTGATAAAAAGAGAGAGAACACATCTAGATTACACAATAATTATTAAACCACTGCATATAAGAGGTTATACAAATCCAAAGTCTAACACCCCCAACACATATAAATGGGCTATGTAAATACATAGCGGATAGAAGAAACAACATCGATAAATATATAAAGGAAATGACCAACATAGGCTTTAAATCCAGTACTATCCATCAGAGACTAAAAAATATTCTATAAAAAACTCAAAAATAAATGGCCTAAAGACAATAAGAAATATTTAACAATTCCTTTTATACCGAATGTAACTTCGAAAATTGCTAAAAAAACTGACTAACGATTTTAAATGTAGCTTCAGAACACCTCCCAACATTGACTGATAAATAATTACAAGGATAAAATAGAAAAAGATCAAGCCCCTCATGTGGTCTATACCCTCAATTAGGCTGCAAAGGATCTTACTATGGTGAGACTCTGGCTAACATCAATACAAGAGTTTACCAATACATATATGCATATAATAGATTAAAAAATAAAAATGAAGGAACATCAATCTTCTGGGACCACCAAGCAGCTACAGGCCACTTATTTGAGCCCAGTTCTGCCCAAATAATTTGCACAGAGAAGAGAGATGCTAAAAGAAAAGTCAAAGAGGCTTATTACATAGCAAATGACATCAGTGCCATCAATAGAAGAGAGGCATGCTTTGCTCTCTCCAAACAATGGACTAATTAATTATAAATTCAAGCTCATTTGCATATATGTCCAACAATTCACAACAGAATCTTCATTCTTAAAGGTATGAGTATGGGATTTGAATACTTAATCCTGAAAGCACTAAGCTAGTATATTAAATCTTAAATTATAACTTCTGTAATGTATGTGAAAAAATCACAAAATTATAATGTTTATTTAAATATATTAAATTTATTAAGCGCAAGCAGTTGACATAGTAATAACATGAAAGACTAAAACCTTCGGCAGATGTGCAGTCATTGTTACATCTGATTGGCTGTCACATAAGCATTTTTAAAGCGCATCTGCCAAAGGTTTTAGCCTTTCATGTTATTAATATTTATTTAAATAATTATTTGTCCCACGCTTTTATTTTTGGTTGCATAATACCAAGAACGCTTGGAAAGCTTAAGGAAATTCATGTTTTACTTTTTAATGTATTTATATGAATAAAAGCATTTATTAAAAAATATATATATATTTGTTTTCTGAGCACAAGATTTTAGTATTAAGAAATGAATATTTTAATGTAGAGTTTTACTTATAATTTTGCAGAAGATAGTGCAGTAAGTAATGAGTTGCTTTGGAATCATATTTGAGACAGGAATTTTACAAAATAAATGTCTATCTGATTGAGATCTATTTAGAATCCGCTATGGAAGGATGTGGAAAAAATCTAGAAGTGACGTCTCTGGCTACGTCAGAACTGTTGATTGAACTTTAAAGTGATACAATATCTGCTATAATAATGATAGTGAAACAAGATGAGTGGCCAAGTTAACTTGTTGGGAACTCTTCTCAATTTCTGAATACGGAATAGCACTTTAGTTATTGTTATATGTTGCAATGGCAGGAAAATTTATTTAATTGATCGATAATTATAAATGTTTTTTTTTTTTTTGGAAAAGCACAGGAGTGAATGATATTTGCTGCTGGATTTACTATAATATCTAATTTAGTATTTTCTATGTTTGGAATTGAAAGGTTAATGATATTAAAGTTTCGTTAATGTTGTGTTATCTGTGTCAATTATATAGTGTTATATCTGAAGGAAAAACTTTTATTTTTTCGTTAAATAGTGTTACTACATCAGTGCCATTATAAGCCTTTTTTTCTTTAGAACACTTAATGCACGTGATTGGTAGATACAGTAACTTATAGCCTAAAGTTGGTGGAAGTAATGACACACTCTCTGATGATCTCTTGTTACAGACAACACATCCAAATATTTGGTTTAGGCAGGAAAATCATTTACAATGGAGCTTGGATGCATCCACTTTAAAAACAATGACCTATTGTGGATTACCTTATAGTTAAGAGTCAGTAAATATTACCAAGCCTTTTTTGGATTATTGGACAAATCATATATATATATATTAGTACTTACCAAGATTAATAAAATTAAGACATTACTAACAAGATATCATATGGTCTTAGCTTATACAATACTATTCATTAGAATTCTCACAATCTAGTGGAAGCTTTACTAATCCATAGATGCTAATGCATAATACATCTTTATCCAGTACTGTTCTATCAGTAACTTTATACTAGTTTTTTGCTTATAGTTTCATCAATCAAGATCTTTGGGGATTTATTTGAACTTTGCATTTACATTGTTTGGATTATTAAAGCTTACAGCAGATGGCATAAAAGTTGTGAGTAGAAGTATCTGCTAAGGAATAGCAATGTGTGCACTAAGATCATGTGATGTCTTGTTGATTATATGATTTCTTAATAGTTTTGTATCAAATTCTAGCCAAAGAATAAAAGTGGCTAGGATAAATAAAAAAATAATAATACCACAGTAATATATAGAAACTGGTCAGTTTCAGATCTTATAACTATGCAGTAAATAAACTTGGATCAAAAATATTAACAAGTTTATCAGTTTGGGCTGATAACATGATAATATAAGAAAAAGGGGGAAAATGGCTGCCAGAGGAAAAGTGTATTAAATCCTAAAAAGATCTGCAAGTGCTTGATTCAAAAAAATCCAAAAAGCTTCTCACTGATGAAAGTCAGAAGCTAGAAACTAGTCTGTGGTTATTGGGAGGATATGACATAATGAATAAGGATTTATTAAGCACTACGATTTAGCATCTATTGAATGCGATAACTTACACAAGATTGCATAAAAGTAATGAGAATAGAAAAATTTGCAAAAGTAAAATAGTTGCATTTAAAATGGTTTTTACCTTAAACATATTGATAGAAAATTTGATATTCATTTTTTTAGGAAGTAACTACCATTTGTGCAAAATTTCAATAGTTGTTTTGCTACAGTTGCCACTTTGGAGTTTCAGGCTGATAATGTTAATATTGCATGGAATTCTTCTAAGGAATGCTTTATGGATAGACATTTCTTGAATTTATTATTTAAAAAAAAGAATTCAGTTGTTTCTCTGACAATAATTATCTTAGTGATTATCTGATTAGAAGGAAAAATATTCTCTGCTTGACAGAATGATAAAGACATGATCTTAATGATACTAATATTGCTCCAATTTATAAAAATAAAGAAGATAGAAAAAATGGCAATAATTTTCATGGAGTATCTCTATTGTTGACCTTTCTTCCAGTCATAAGTGAATGGTTGCAAAAGATTCATTTTGACGTAAGATAAATGGTCAGAGGGAACATATGGCATTTAAGCTTTAGAAGTGATAATCTGAGCTTCTAAAGAAAGAAGTGACTTTTACAATTTCTGCATGATGGTTGACATGAGACATTAATACTGGTAGAGAAACATGAGTCATTCGAAAGAAAAGAAAATGGTGTTAATAAAATTATATACTAGCTCCAATTTCGTTTTCAGTTTTTGGGCTAGTGCTCTTGGGAAACATTTTGGAAATGGGTCCATGAAGCAAATATCAAAGTACAGCATAGGTTTATTTCTTTTATGATAATAAGTGTGAATGATTTATAAGATTCTAAAAATATGATGGATAAGATTATAATAACCAGTCAATACCTTCTTTAACTTGCTGGATATGATAATATTGGGTTTACTTTTGTAAGAGTTTCTAAAAATGAATTTTATGTCGAACTGGTATATAATTTTCATATGTAAGCAATCCACATTTTCTATAAAGATTATTAATTAAAGATCCTCTAAAGCCTTTCATTAAAAAGATATAGCTGAGAATGAGTTCATTGGACACCTATAATTAGATGACAAATAGAAACATTCACATCATTGCAAAAGGTCAAATAAACATACTAACAATATATGATATACGTGCTTGTATTTGTGTTTTCTTACCCATATATTGTGTTTTTGATCTCTTCTTGTTACTCATAGCATGCATCTCTCCATACTTCTTTGAGTGGTTTGAAGTCTCTATTGCTATTCTATTAGGTGTCCAAGTCTCACATCCATATGTAAGAACTGTTCTTATTGAAAAAATTAAGACTGAAGTGGAGTTGGGCTGGACATATTGCTAGAAGAGATGATAATAAATGGACAATTGAAATCGTAAACTGGATTCCAAGAGATTATAAAAGACCCAGAAAGAGACCACATGTGAGATGGATGGATGAAATAAGAAAGTGTGCAGGAGTGAAGTGGAGAAGAGAAGATCAGAGAAGATGGATTGAATTTGGAGAGATCATCCTGCAGTGGATTGATAATGATGATTTGTGCTTTAGAAATTGTTTTTGTATGACTATAAATTGCTCTTCTTTTTTTTTCTTTTCAGTAGTTTCAATGAGCAAGTTCATTGATAAGTAGCTATTTTTAAATGTAATTGTTTTTCCTGGTCAAATATTATAGCTAATTTTTAATATATTTCTATTGAATAAGTTTCCTTCAATTTTTGTACTCATGTTAGGTATTAATGAAATTGCAATGTGACACTGAAATATTTTAGAATTGCCCATTCTAATAATGTTGCAAGTCACATTTCAACATACATAATGGTTTGATAAGATTTAAGTGGTAAGCACTAGACGGTGGTATATTTTGTTATAAAAAATTCACTATTCACTAAAAAGCATTTACATTTAATTAAAATAGAAAAACAAATGAAAAATAAAATCTTAATTTCTACTGATTGTTTAACTAAAACTTGCTTTTTTAAAAACTGTCTTCATAAATAAAATAAAAATGTAGTAAATGATTTTTAACGGATGCTAATTTCATTTCCGAGATTACAAATATGGAAGTATTGTTTACTTTGTTTTTAAATTTAAATATGAATACTTATCCATTGCAAAATATCCAAATACTAAAAATGAACAAAATATATATAAAAATTTTATAAAACGCTTATTTAATTTGATGATAATGTAGTAAAAAGCAAAAAATATTTTTTCTTCAATTAGTTAACTGAGTCAAATGCTTTAATCAAATCAATAAAAGTTTTATATAAATCAAATCTTTTTTCATGACATTTTTCTTTTGTCTGGTATTTAAAACTATGTCTATAGTGGGTAACGTTTCCTGAAAATTTTTTGTTCCGGGAATGAGAAATTTAAAATTAATATTCCCAGGAATCCCAGGAAATTTAAAAAAGTTAAATTATAAGGGAACACTTTAAAAAAAACATACAATAAACATGTATTTCATGTATTGTTTGTTCAAAATACAATTTAAAATGGACAGACAGTCCAGGGATAAGTCTCTCAAAGTTGATCTTTTTTAAAAATAAAAATTTGATGACATTGAGAATACCTCTTCACTTTCAATTGAGATGGACTGTACAGTCATCAAAGCATCCAATAACTTTTGGAGATTTTTTTGTTCTTTCCTGTATGTAATTTGTTTTGTAGATTATCTGATGTTTTTATTTTTAAGTGCTGCATTGATAATATCAACCAATCTATCATTTATATCACAAAACTGCCTATTATCTTTTTTACATGAATCTTTATGTTGAGTTTCCTTTTCAACTCTATCACATTCAATGTTTAATAACTTATTAAAAATCTTGTTGCCATAACAAATAATTGCAACTTTGATGATGAAGGCAAATTGTCTGTAGCAGTAGATTGTAAATCCAGTGTTTGGAGAAATTTTGTTAGACATAAGATTTTGATTTCTTCATTTGATGACACGAAATTTCAAAACCTCCAACAATTAATTGTTTTGGAAATATTATCCTCATTTTTATATAATGAATCAATTAAAAACTTCAAAATTGCATCAGCCATAACCAGATTTGCATTACTTCTTCCCAATGCTTTAACAGCTATTTTGATTGACTTAAGTGCATTGCAAATATTTCTTACTATTGGAACATTATTATTATCATCCAGTAATGTTAAAGAACCCAAATCTTTTAATGCCTCTCAAACTGAGTCAACTATTTTTAGGAATCTTTCAACCATGGCCATAAAGGTATTCCATCTGATTTTGCAATCTAGAATAAAATTTAATTCTTTACCATACTTTACCTTGATATGTTTTCTTGAAGGTTTGTGATAATGGTGTTTTAGTTGTATTTTTATATTGGACTGTTTCCATCATCTAATATTATGAGTATTGAATGTCTTTAGAAAAATTTAACTTTATTTAAGTCACGTTGCCATTAATATTAAAATACATAAATTTGTAGGGGATTTCAATTTTGGACTTCATAACGAGTGGCCATATATGAGGTATTAGTGTAGTTTTTAAATAATTTCACAGAGTAATGAGAAACAAAAAAAAAAATTTTTTTTGATTCTGTGAAACCATACTTTCTTTAGTAGCCATACTTTTATGAGTAGAAGCAACTTATTCCAAGAAATATAATTGATTTTGTTCTAGTGGATGACAATATAATTTCAAAATAATTTCTAGTCTTTTCTATCTTTTAATTTTTATAAATTAGAACAGTAGAAGCATCAGGTAGGACAATTTCTTGGAGCACATTTATTATTAAAAACTTTTGTAGGTAGTATCTTTTAAGATTCTACAGACTTTTTGTTTTTAAAATTACAAAGATCTATTTTAATTCATCAAGCTGGATATTTCTGTTCAAATTTAAGCAGTTGAAATGTATCATTAATAGCAATTACTCAAAACAATCTCTTCATCTGTTTGAGTTGTCATTTCACAAATAAAAGGTGATAACCATTAATTAATCAGGTTTATAATGTCAATTTTTAGGTCCTTGGGCCATTTTTGGCATATCAAATACTTAAATTTAACTATAAAACAGCAAATAATTATCTTTGCAGATTTATTCTGCCAGTCATTCTTAAGTTTTCTTATACCATTCAACATTCAGTTTCCTATTAGTAATAATAAGAATAAAATTAGAATAGTTTTATAGCTCAAGAATTTATAAAGCTTCGGAAGTGACTGATTAGTCTCCACTGGCCAGATTATGTGGAACTTTTCTTTGAATGAAGTCCACCAATGCAGTCATTGTCATATAATCAGTCAGGATCTTTCTTTTTAATGAATCTCAAAATACGTTGTCATATCTATAACATATTTTTTAAAACAATTTTTGTGCACCAGTCACATGACAAGTTTGAAAACTCAAATTTTAGTGTTTACTTGCTTTTGAAACTTAACACCAACTAACAATTGCTTCTAAAGAATTAACATCAATTTTCTTATGAATATTTTTAAATATGACCTATTTTTAATGATTGCTATAAATCTTGGGAATGCATTAATCTATGATCCAACAATATGTACCTATAACAAGCCTATTGCATTAAAAGTCTCAATTACAAGCTCCATTCCGATGCAGATTGTAGGAAGAAAAAATAATAAATATTTGTACTTAAACTTGATAGAAAATATTTATAAGTGTGTGTGACAATCTATGATGTTAATAATTTAAAGTATACTCTACTCATTTAATGGATCTAGGTAGTATTTGCTGTAGAATGAAAGAAAAAATTTATTATTAAATTTACAGTTACAAGAGTAACAAATAAAACCAAGAAAATAATATATTTTGGATGGAAAAAATATTTAACTCAAAAATATATCAGTAACAAAATATTTGCAGAAATGAAAATCCATAGGAAATATCAATGTTTATAGTCTTCTTTAAGAGTTTTCAGGTCCAACTTTGCTTTTCATCAATTTGTAAATTCATTTCTGAATGTTAAAATATTTTTGATTTTCATTTCATTAATTTTTATGTGTGTGTGTTTAAATTGCATTTACACCAAAAATTTCAGAAAATCAAATTATTAGACTGTTTCAAAATACTTTATATATTTAAGCTATTTGAACTGGAGAATAGTTTCCAAATGAACACATGTGTACTTTCTTGTCTTATCTAGTAATTGAAGCTGTCTCTGAAAAAAAACAGTATTTCTATAAACTTAAAAATATTTTAGAAGAAATAATTTAATTTTCATCCCTTTTTTTTTTATAGAAGAAATAATTTAATTTTCATTCTTTTTTATATTAATCAAGTCATTTTCTTATATTTAGACTCTTTAAGATTTAAATTTGACCTGTTTGATTTTATCTTAAGATTCTTATTATTTAAATTAAGGATTTTGAAATAAGTACTATAGTAAAGTAATCTCAAAACTGATAAAATTCAAAAGTAAATGTTGCAGAATTTATTTTTTAGATTTAGAAATACGAATATCTAAACATAAATATGTCACTGCATTCTGTATTCATGTAAATGAACAAAGAGAAATGTGGAAAAGCTATCATAAAATTGGTAAAAATTTCAGAATTTATTTTCTAGTCTTAGAAATAACAAATATATGAACATAGACAAAAACAACCCAACCCAAGATGAAGAATTACTATCTATTATTAAGGTTATTTGATTAACAATTTTTTGCTATACTTTTTAATACTATATATATATATGCTGTGTGCACAGATAATGAAGCTAGTATATATAATCGAAAGCAAATATAAAATACTATTTGAGCTGAGCGCTTTCGAGAGACTTCTTGCTCTCATACTGTCTTGTTAAAAACTGCATTGTTAGAAAGAAAATTTATGCAAAATAATGCAAATTAGTTGTAACTGCCATTTTTGGGACAAGGCAAAGCAGGCTTTTCTTCGATTAATGGACTTAGGATCGCTTGCTATGTGTAATGCTTCTCTGAGTTTGCGTTTAGCATCGTGTCTTTCTGAGCAAACAATGTTAGCAGATATGGGCTTGAATCTGTGCCCTGTTGTTTTTTCATGCTCTACAAAGATGGAATTGCCTTCCTGTTTGTTTTTAGTTTTATTATAAAGGTAAGTAAAATATATTAAGACAAAGATATAGTTGATTGGTAATAATATAAATTTGTATATGATTTGTCAATGAAATTATCTGATATTGAGTCCTAAATATACTCAGTGTGTGCCAATGAAAAGTTGACTGCAGCACCACCTGTGTACCAATGCATTTTAGGAATTCTTTAATTACAATTGTCTCAACAACAAAAAAGAGTAAACACTCATGTATAGACAGATCCATTTTATAATTTATCAAAACTTCAATTAAATAGACTCATATGAATTATAGTTGTACAAATCTTCAATTTCATGTCAATTATATAAAATAATTTTTTTTTATCTATTTACTAATAATAAAAAAAATACATGTAATAAGAAATCAAAATATAAAACAAATGGTTAGTTGCTTAAGAATGACCAATTGTGACAGGTTGAGCCATATCTAGTAGCATTTGTCTCTTAAATCCATCTTTGTGCTAAAGTATACAGAGCATGATCAATCATTCTGAAGGTCATTTGGGATTTTAACATCAAAAGTGACAGAGCTTCAATTTAAAGACTTTAATTCTTGAGTACATTACTGACACTGTACTAAACTCAACAGGACGCTACTATATCCAATAATAACATAATATTTGTAATTATATGTTGGACTATTTCCATCATTTAGAATTAATTGTTAAGTGTTCTTAAACTTTTCAAATACATTCGATTGTTAGTAATATCACATGTTATTATATATCACAGTATTTCAGATGGTGTTGTTTTTCTTCAGGTACTCCTGACCTGATTAGTAATGGTACTATCATGATTGTTGGTGTTCTTTTTTCTTCAGATACTTCTGGTTTGATTAGTAATGGTACTAGCATGATTGTCAAACCAGGGACTTAGAAATATGAATACTGAATTTAAGGTGATGTTCTAATTGGCTGAACTAACTAGTGTTAGTATTAGTATGGGAATAAAACGTGGGACATTTAGATTTATGAATACTGAATTTAAAATGATTATCTAATTAACTAGAGTGTCACTTTTAAGTTAATGAATCTAATAGTCTTGGTTCAGTTTACATGCTAATACTATCCTTAGTCATGTTCAGCAGTGCCTGAAGAAGAGAGAAGAATCATCATTGCATTATATTAATCTGCATCCTATTACTAACAAACTGAGTTTAAATGAAAAATGTTATCATTGTAAAACTCAAATAGTAATTGTATTTATATGATCTGGGTTGCGAATCTAAACAAAAGAATGGGGGGGGGGGCTAGGATTTTTTTCAATTCACTGGCTCATGCTATTCAGATAGTAATTCAATCATTGGTCAGTATATGGAATATATCTTTATAACCAGAAGGTTAAAATAAGATAGGAAAAATGATTAAGTGCTTACCAGCCAGAAATTAATTAGCTTGGTTAGTAATCATTATTTTCTATTGTGGATGATTGAAGAAGCTGCTGCTGTTTAATGTGTCCTTGGATCTATCTCAAATCATGTGTTTATTTCTATTTTACTTTAAAGACATTACTCATCTGCCAATTCTTCACTTGCCTCTTTCATCTCTATCCGTGTGTGTATGTACCAAACAAAGCATCACGTGATTGCTTTTCTATTTAATACTGTATTCCAGAGCAGTATGCTATTAAGATTGAGTAATCGGTGGATTCTGGATAAGTGTTCTAAATCTCAATCCAGTTTTTGATTGAGTCTATTCACTGAAAGACCAGAAACTAATCTAGGAATTTTGAAAGCAGTACTATTTACTGGTCATTACTTATTCAATCTTATAATAGATGGCTTTGGAAAGTCATAGATTGTCATTCCTAAGACAAAATGCATAAATTAAGTTATATGCATGAAGGCAGAATGATCTTATTAGTGATAATCCTCATCAACATTGATTGAAGCTTGCCACTACATACATGAGCCTGGAATTTTAATTTTAATGAAATTATCTTAAGTTAAATATTGTTATAATGATTGAGGCTGGGAAAATTACATTTTATCATTGACTATTAATTGTGTTTTTTTTTTAAGTTCTAAGCATTAGAATTCTTTTTAAAATGTTAAGAATTAAATTATATATAGGAAATAAGTATTATGTAATATGATATTGAATGTGTTATAGGGATGCTAATTTGATATAATATGATGATTGGGGAAACATATAACTTATTATAAACTTTATGGTTTTGTATGTGTTATTTTGTTTGCATAAAAAATGGTTTCCAGATCTAAATCAAACCATATATAAATACATGATTCACAAATAGTGTTTTAGTTATACGTTGTCTTTATTGTTTTTTGCCTCACAAAATCATAAATAGAATTTTTTTAAACAATTTTTATAGATATATGCTTTCAAATCAGTTATATTTGTGGTGGCAAATCTTCTTACATGTTCGTGGAGAGCCAAAAATTTCCAAAAAATATTTATTGAATGATTGACATGCCATACAATTATTAAATCAAAATGTAAACAACTTAATTATTGCAGTTTTTTTTAAAGTTTATAAAACAAAATAATAATAATTAAACAAAATTTCTAAATAAGCTAAATACAAGTGAACAATATTTATTTAGAAGAGTAAAAGTTGAATAAAATGTAAATTAATAGTAATTAAAACAAAATTTTGGAAATAAACATATAAAATCAACATAAATAAATATTATTTAATGAGATTTTTGCTGTTGTACATTGGATGCCAAATTTTTATTTCTGGTTCATATTTGACACTTTTAATAATGTAGATGCTGAACTAGATTCGTTTGTCATTCTATTTCTTGAACTGTCTTTAATTAATTTATTACTGAAAACAATGATTCACATGCATATATAGAGGAGAAAATTGATAATATAGCGATCTCTAATTTTTTTAAACAATTAAATGTTTCAGGAATAGCATTCCAGGCAGTCAGTAGTTCCTCTTCAGCATTCTTTTTACATATATCTAATAATCGATCATTTTCCATTGTTTCTAACTCATTCCTTAAATCAACAAATTTCTGTTTCCATATAGAACTGGATTGAAAATCGACTGATTGCATTTTCTTATCTTCCAAATTAAACCACTCAAAAATTTCTAACTTGAGACTATCTATTGATATTATGTCTGGGTATAATATAAATGTTGATGTTTCTGAAAATTGTCTGAACTTTATAATTCAACAATTATCAATTGAATAACAGCACAAAACTTGCATCAATTTTTCTTGATTTGGCTTCTCATGAGATTCTAAATCAGTCAAATTTTTTATATTTGGAAAATATTTGAAGGTGTAAGAAATGTCATCAGGGTTGAAAATTTGTAATTTAACTTCAAATGCTTTGATCAAATCAAATATGGTAACAATTGTCTTATTGTAATCTTGCAGTTTCAGATTTAATTCATTTAGATGTGAACACTTATCAGTAAAAAACATTAATTTCGAAAGCCATTCAACATCCATTGATTCCTTATATTTTTCAATGATTTTCTCATTCATCTAAACCCTCAATGAATCTTTGAAGAACTTTTCCTCTACTTGACCATCAGACATTGTTGTACATTAGTAAATCATTGTATATTGAGGTCACCTCATTCAATAAATTAAAATTTTTTTGTTTATTTAGAGCTTGTGTAGATATAAAATTAACTAACTTAGTCACAACATTCATAACATCATCCAGTGGCTTAAAGCTGGTTTTCATGCATAAAACTTGCTGATGTATAATGCAATGAAAACCTAAAATTGAATTTCCAATATGGTTGGTAAATAAGCTGAATAAACCATTTTCTTTTCCAGTTATACTTCAGGCACCATCTACGGTTACTGATATAATTTTGGCATCATCTATTTCTTTTTCAGTGAGTACTTTTGAAACTTTGTTGCAAATATCTATTTTTGTTGTTATTAATGAGGTTAAATTGATCAATTCTTCTTTGATATTATTCCCAACACAATAGTGAATAAAAATAGCCAAACTAGCTGATCCATTTATGTTTGTACTTTCTTTAAGGCAGAGAAAAATTAAACTAGAAGATTTTCTCCTTTTTGTTGCTAAATTATGTTGTTAGCCATTTGCAGGATTCTTACTTTAACTATTTTTAACCAATGGTGAATCTTTTATTCTCTGAATAATTTTTGCTTTGTTTTAAAAAAAAACTGATGCACATTTCATGCAAGCTTCTTTCATATATTCTCTATCATTAAAAAGTTTGCCATGTTTGGCAATTACATTTGAAATAAAAAAAACTAGCAGTAGTTATATTTGAATGATTTTTGATAAACTTCATTATAAATGTTGATTGAATATTTATATTTTTAAATACTTGGGCAATATTTTTGTTCATCTTTACTTTTTTAACAGAGTGACTTATGCTTGGTCTCATAATGCTGTTTTACCGATGATGTTCTCAATACAACTGTTCCGGAACGTAAAACACATACTGCCTTGATGCGTTTGTTAATCATTCTTCCATAATCATCACTCCATCAATTTTGAAATTCTCTTCTGCTTGACAATTTTTGTTTTAACTAGTCATATTAATATAATAGTAAATTTATTTAAAAGTAAATTTAAATGAGCTTTAATAATTTTATAAATCAAAGATTTATTATATGTTAAAATATATTATTATCCTTACATTTCACTTTTACAGCAAAACTTCAAGCATAAAAAAACGTCATTTGATGGCATTGATTACGCATTTTGTTCCTTTGTTAAAAAAATGAATGGTGTCAACACATTTAGATAAAAAAAGATTAGGACAGAAAACCATTTTATTACTTTTACTTTAGATTTGAAAAAATTTACTTCAAAGAGTTATAAAATATTTTACTGAATTTACTTTCTAGTTTTATTGCAATCATTTGATAGGTTTATAGAATATGATACCACAGTATACCGGTACCACTTTTTTTGACTTAAAATATTCCCACCTACATATGTATAATTTTTTTTTGTTCAAATTTTGTAATATATTGCTTCCAATTAGAGTTTAATTGTAAACTGAATTCTAATATAATATTATATTTATTTATTTTACCTTTACTTTACAGTAAATTTTTATTAGTACCGATTTTAGCAACAAATTCAATAAAAAGTATAGAAAATTATATGTTAATAGTTCCATACCAATAAAAAATTTGAATGTGCCATAGGTTCACCATCACCAAGTTAT
Source organism: Epiperipatus broadwayi (assembly GCA_028023455.1). Lineage (NCBI taxonomy): Eukaryota > Metazoa > Onychophora > Udeonychophora > Euonychophora > Peripatidae > Epiperipatus > Epiperipatus broadwayi. The sequence continues at coordinate 3,651,042 of JAQFVV010006264.1, read as the reverse complement.
ATGCTTTAAACAAAACTTCTATTAAGATACTCAATATATTTCTAATTAATTAATTCTCAAAATGCGAAACTATGAGGTGCAATATGATTGACCTTTATTGCAGATAGGTTTTATCAAATACTCCAATCACTTATTCAAACCTTATTTTTTCAAAAATAGAATCTTGTCTTCATGGAGATTTTGGAAGTGGGGGTAAAGGGCGTTATATAATAAAAATGATTTTAAATAAGTGTTTATGAATTTCGAATAATAAGAAATATGCTTCTTATATGTTATAAGTTATCAGATTAAAAAATTAACAAATTTTAATTACATTGTATGTGTTCAATAATAAGTTTTTACATTCTTCTGAACATTCTTAATTGACTCCATATGTATCTACAAATAACAAAATCTTTCAATAAGCACTTTTCATATTCAATGGGTCATTGGACTTTTACAGTTATTTAGAAAAAGTAACCTGTACTTTTAACTTTTATTAAAACAGGCAAAACTCCCCATACATGTTTACTCGTAACTTCCTGAGCACTTTTATTATTCTCAACTTGATTAAACAAGATACATTTATTCTCACTCCAAATTTTTGATAGCCATCATTGTAACAGTTTTGATTATCTTTTCTTCCATGTATCAGCAAATCTTACGGAGTAGATTCTCTTCCAATATTAATTCTATTCTTATCTAATCAATACTCATTTAAACTACCTTCAGTTTTTTTTTAATACTTTTTAAAATAGCCATCAAAATACACAAATTATTTTTATGATATACTTTTTCAACATTAGTAAAACAAATACTGACTTTCCAGCATTATATATGGAAGTTAAATTCTCTACCCAAAGACAGAATAATTAGGAAAGAATACTGCAGTTAAGTGGGTTGTATACTTTAGTGCATTGATAAAGTATCAAAATACTGGAGTGGAAACTTCAAGGATCCTGACATTTTCAGTGCTCGAACATTTTATGAACTCCAGATCTCGGTAAAACCATTTGATTATTTACTGCAGCCAAGCAATAATTGTCAAATAGCATTAATTGTTGCTTAATTGAATCTAATCTCAAGTTTGAAGCTCCTTCATAAACTAATCAATAATAGTTGTATTACTTTAATTTGATTTTTTTTTTCTAATTCTAAATTGCTTTACATTTATGAATATGATTAATATATTATAAAGGGATGTTTGTTCAAATCTTTCACCAATGCTTTGGCTTCAACTTGAAAGATTAAGTTTATTGTTATAAAATTTTCACATTTCACTGCGTCAAAGATTATTTTCTATTGGTATCATAATTGTTGAAAGAAAATCTATTGATCATTCTTAGATATAAATTATATTATAAGATAACCCCCCCCCCCCATAATCTTCCAGAAATTGAAATTATGGGCTACTAAAGATCAAAAATATTGGTTGCTGGAAATTCATTTTTTTGCCTCTCAGTTTGTTTTAGCATCTCAGTTTTAGAACTACAATACAAATTTTAATGAGTGTCATAATATTAAAATGTATCATATTACATTTAGGTTTTGTTTTTATAATCAATACATTTACGCTTCTATCTATCTGCTGGGAGTTCACTTACTGATCATGTGATGTTTAGTGGTTTAACACTATTGCTAGACTAAATGGGTGTAATCGACTATTCGTAATCTTAGATGTATCTTTTATGTGTAACCAATTTTATCATTTTACATGACTTTTTATTATTATTATTAATATAATTAAAGATTTGTAAGTTGTACCATAATACAAATTATTTTTAAACAATATTTTACTCATATTTCAATATATTTATTTTCTGCTAATATTTTACTGTCCTTTTGCTTCAATTATTCTTTCACTTTTGCTACTATAAACTATTTTATTCTATTTACATAATCAATTTTTTCTCCGCTTACTTAAATTAATTTAATTTAATATGCTTTTTTCATAAATCTTTTATCTTTATTAAAAGCTATTTAACCATTGCAATTTTAACTAATTTAATGATTACTTTTTCTGCTTTCAGATATTGTATTTAAATGCATTTATTAACTTTCTCATCCCAAATTTTATTAATGCTATGTAATGTTTAATTAAGCTCATCTTCACTATTTACAAATTAATAAATCTAATATTAGTACTTTCAATGGTGATTCATTGTTTTCAAGGCATCTTTGCATGAAGCCATTGCCGATATCTCTTTTATATTTGTATAGCTATTCAAGATGGCAGAAGAAGCTGTAAGCTGGCTATAACAAAGAAATTATTTTTAAATTTTATATAGGCATTTTTAATTTTGTAGAATTCTAGTATATTTCGTTTCTTTTATAAGAATATTGTTTCATCTTACAAATTTTGTTTTGGTTCATATATACATTTTCTTTTTTCCTTAGTAGCTCAATTTATCAAATATCTTTTTAAAATCAATTTAAACTGGTATTAACATTGGTTTTTCTTTTTTAAATTTTTTATGGCATAATTATCAATACCTTAATTGCCATATTAATCCTTTTTTGTCTTTTTTATTGCCAAACCTTCCTTCAGGTTGTTTTGGGTGATTTAAAAATATTTTCTCTTGGTTTCTTGCACTAATGAATAGAAATTATTTGATTTTTATTAGAATCAATTTCTATTGCTCACCATTTTGCCACCAGAAAATTAGGGCTTGTTTATTGTTTAAGCAGAACTTAACATCTTCTAAATAATTCTTCCTATAAACGTTAAACATTTAGAAGGAATCTCACTTAAAGAAATAAATTTAAAATGTTATTTCCGAATTACATGGTCAGTCCGCAGTATTCACTTTAATATAATAGCTAAATGCTTTACAGTTTGGGAGATTATGTGATGTTCAAATAATAGAAATCCACAAATTTTGTTCCCGAGTCTTTTAGCTCTCAAGTTCATCACCTATTATTCCACTAAAGTGCATGTTAAATATATAATCGAATGGCTATTACTTGGGATCTCAAGACATTCAAACAAGATAATAATGTTAATGATTTAAAAATGTTAATATTAATTAGCATCATGTGGTAATCTAAATGTAGTTTCAATAATAATAATATTAAAGAGAAAGGATTTCACCCTTTTTAAGATATGAACTTTACTGATTTTATAATAACTTCATGCTCTGAACATTAAATAATAATAATAATACATTTTCCATTCAAATTTTTATTTTTTTTGAAATTACAGCAAAATATTATATAAAAAGATCATTCACCAATCAAACCAATCTTTACAATGTAGAGATACTTTACATCAAGCTTTAAGAATATTGGGAGAATGTCAGATTCTCTAACATAAAATCCTCAAAACAATTCCAGCATTCAAATTTCTTACTCCTTAACATTAAAGTCATTTGATTATTATATTTTATTAGTCTCTTGATGTCATGTAATGCATATATTAGAAGTTATCATTATACACAAATATATACTTCTACAGAAATGATTTTATAAGTAATTGTATTATAATAACTTCACATTTTAAAACAGGCAAAACTCACTATATATATTGCCACACACAGCAAGCTAGAGTAATTAATGGATGCCAGAAGGCTTGTGCATAAAATCCCCATCTAGTGCCTACACATACAATATCCCCAGACTAGTTTCTGGCTTATGGCCTTCGTCAGTAAGGATCCTTGGATCTGAGAGCACTGCACCTAGATCTTAGGATCTAATGCAACCCTCCAGCAACCACCTTTTATCTCCCATTTAACTACAAAACTATGAGTCTTAAATTGAAAACACCTTAATGTTTTCAATCCAAACTCATTAGCTTATATAGTCATATGGGTCTGAACCTAGTTCAGTACCCATACATTTTAGAGTCTTTGGTTCTTTAATAACCATAGCCACCACTACCCTATTAGGCAGGATTGGTTTTAAGCCAATAAACATCACATGACTGCCACCTCTTATGCTTGTATATAACTGTTGTTAAAACAGGCAAAACTCACTAATATATATTGCCACACACAGCAAGCTAGAGTAATCAATGGATGCCAGAAGGCTTGTGCATAAAATCCCCATCTAAAATCCCATGTGGCAATATATATAGTGAGTTTTGCCTATACACAAGCATAAGGGATAGTGGTCATGTGATATTTATTAACTTCATATTTTACTTTGCTTCTATAAATTATTCATTTTTTGAAAATGATTTTAGATAGTACCTAATATAAATATTTGTTAACTTTCATATTAAATATAATACACAAATACTTCTGTCTATATTTGAAATAATAATAAAACAACTTGTTACTGACAGAGACAATAATATTTTATATAATAGTAACAAATAAATAATACACAAATGCTTAGCTTTCAACCTAAGTCCTTATCAAGGCAATAATCTAATCAATAAATGTCAAAATGGCTGGACTAATAGGAAAACTAGTCAATTTAGAATTTACTGCATAAAGAGTATTTTCGATTACATATGATTTTTTTAATTTTACATTTTTTATCCTGTGCTTCATGCATTAATATGTCAAAAGATTGTGGATGAAAAATATGCCTGATAAAAGATTGATGAATATAAAAACAGAATAAACCAAATCATCTATTAATGCTTTATTATAAGTGTGATTGTGGTATTTAAAACGGTATTTCCTATTAGTCTTTGTAGTGCTGTATATATTGGTGCAGCATATTGTCCTAAGAAATAGATGATTCAGAATATTCTGCTTTTTATATTCAATTTTTTATGGGTATATTTTTCATCCACAATCTTTTGAGATATTAATGCATGTAATGCAGGATAAAAAGCATAAAATTAAAGAATCATATATAATCAAAAATACTCCTTATGCAGTAAATTCTAAATTGATTAGTTTTCCTATTAGTTCATCCTGGTCTATAATATAGTCATTTTGATGTTTATCAATTAATTTTCTATATATTTTATTGCCTTGATAAGGTCTTAGGTCCCAAGAGCTAGGCATTTATATATTTATTATATAAAATATTATTATCTCTGTCAGTGTTTTATTATTATTAAATTCTCATATTATAAATAAATATTTCATGCCTCATTGGTAACTTAATTTACTGAGGTTTTTCTATTTTATTTTTTAATTCTTTACTAATAATGAATAATAAGAGTAAAGCAAGTCTTGACACATTTCAGGGGGGGGGGGGGTATGATTTATATATTTTTTATTATTACAAATATCATTTAGTTGTTTTTATAAAATTTTCTTAGAGTAATTACAGATATTTCCTAACAGGATTTTAAAAAGAGAGGTACAAGGAAGAAATAAAACTTATTCAAGGTTGGGCTCATAAATATTTTTCAAATTACCAAGTTATATTTTATATTCTTCGTAATGCGAGTTATATGGGAAGTAGTAGCCATTTAAATAAATAAATAAATGTCTTCCTTCAAAGAATTTTAACATACCCTTATTCATTTTATTATGTTTGATGGAAAATGTTTATTTTTTAAAAAAAAAATAAAAGAAAAAAATGTCTTGGAATTTCATTCATCAATTTTTTTTTTTCAGGTTCTATCTAAAAAAAAATTAAAACAATATGATTTAAAAAAGATTCTTGTGGAAATTAAGGTTTTTATTTTTAGTTAGAGTAAGGTAATCTGCTTCCATAAATGATCCTTTTCATGACTTTTTGTATAAATTAAATTTTATATAATTCAATTTTTTTTCTTCATGTGTATGTTTGCTAGTAGCCACAATGCAGAATATGAAAGTATTTTTAACAAATGAAAACAAGTCTTTCAGTAAGTACATCATAAATGTTTGCACAGCAAGAGATATATGTTAAGTAAGGGTTGTGTTCACTTTTATGAAACATTTTTTGAATTTTTTACATTTTATATATTTCAGGAATTCATTACGTAAATTGGTTTTAAATAATTAGAGAATGCCTGCATATATATGTATATATTTCTAGAAGGTTATAGCAATCAATCCTGGCTCAAGGGGGATACGAACATTGCAAGTGCACAGGGTCCCATGCTGCTGATTTTTTAAAACCAAAATGGTTTCATTTTCTTTTTTTGTCTGAATATACATACATTTGAATATTATCATGCAATTAGCACACATTTCACATTGACCAATCCAAGACAAGGTTGTGTGCTTTGAGTCAATCACTGTGCTTGCAGATAACTAGTGCTGACTAGTGAGAAAAGTAAAAGCCATGTTTCTTTGTGCTTGCGTTGTGACAGCTGATTGTAAATTGTACGTTTTTGTTGTGGGGTGTGAAAATAAATAAAATATTCATATTTAAAAGGAAGACAAGTGTTTAATGTAATATATTAGTAAATTTTATCTTATTATACCAATTTGTGCAATGTTTCAAGGTCACACTAGTCAAATTTACACTGGGCCCCATTTTTGTTCAGGGCTTGATAGCAACTATATGTTTCTCTGAAAGACAGGAATAGTATTTTTTTAAAAATGTAAAGCATAATTTTGAAGACATTGAGTAAGTATGTTATTTCATAAGTATTTTTGATCAGTAGAATTAGGCAGAGTTTAATCGAAAAAGGTTTTCATATGATTGTTTTAATACTGCCAATTCAACAGCAAATAACTTGTGCTTATCATTGCATTTTATTCGATGGTGTGATGTGATGAGATGCACTGTGACTTCTCTTTATACAGAGTCAAGAATCTCTCTGCAACTATGCCCAGAGAAACCTGTTAGCCACTTTGAACCCCTTTCCATTTTCAAGTTTTCCCATATTTTTTTCTACCCTGCTCCATCCCATTTTCACAACATAATCTTTGTCAATTCCATGGCCTTTAGGTCTAAAACCCAGCATAAAAACCAATCCTATCAAATTGATGTCTGCTCCATCTAGTGATGGCTTAGTGTTTATGATATACAACATTCTTACAGAAGTTTATAATTGCTTTTTTCTACCCAGTTTCAGATGATATATATTTGTTGATATGATTTTGATGAATTTTGTATTATATTCATTGTATTCACTTTTGATATTATGACTGAAACAACCAAAGAAGAGAATATAAAGATAATAAAGAATAAGCTTCCTTATGAAGGAAAACATTAAATTATATAGGTTTTAATATAAGAGAAAATGCCAACCTTTGCTTTGTTTATCTTGTACACATCTGTGAATGTGCAGGATTATTTTTAAATGACCAATATTGAATTGGATTCTTTTCCAGAACATATTTTAATTAGTTTAATAGATTTTAATATAAGATGAAATGTATAACAATAAATGAGAAAGTTTATAATTAGCTATGGCAGCCTCTTTGCTTAATTTGTATACATTGTGTTATTTTAGTTAGTTTAATTAAGTAATAATTCTGTAATGACAGTATAATTCATATAAAAATGCTAAGATGATATTTTAAATTTATAGATGGTGTGATTAATATTTATAATCATATCTTTCTATGGAATTGTAAACAGCATTATAACTTTCTTTAGTGTGATTAATTTTTCTACCTTTTAATATTTTTAGATAATATGAAAACAAATGGTAATGTGTGTGCTTAAGATATAATTTGTAATCATAAGAATTAACAGACTTGAATAAGTTAGTGTAGGTTAATAATGATGGATTGGCTACTTTTGCTATTATAAAAATAATATACTCCTATGTTTCTTTGATATTTATTGTTTGATATGTTTTATGAGATCATTAAATTCAAAGCATGGCTTTATATGTAATATGGTGAGTACTTTTCATAATCATTAATATTAATCTTTATAAAATCATTTGTATTAAGCTTACTCATCATATGTTATATATCTGTTCTCTGCAAGCAGATGGAGCATTTAGACCCTACTAATGGGACCAAGTGATAATAATGGAGCGATTTATTATAGTACCTTAATTTTAGAACAGTAGTATGTGAAAGACCTTTTCTTTTTATGTTAGTGGTGAAACCAATTAATCTACAGCCAGGATCGGCACTACGGTTTGTGAGCTACACATGGCTATTTTATCCCAAGCTTGAAGCTCTTTTCATCATGATGAACATATATATATATTTTAATTGGAAATTTGTAAATAAATATTCTCATGAGTCTAGAAAGGGGAAATATGCATTTGAATCTTGTTCCTTGAATTCAGCCTTATTATAGAGTAATAATTGCTGTGTTTGATAAATGCTTAAATAATAGAAATTTGTGAATAAATCAAATTATCAAAGTAATTGTTTTGTTTATTTGTTTTTAAGAGAATTTTCAGGTGTTCATTATGTGCACAGTAATTCATTTATATTTTATTACTAAAATAAATGTTTAAACATAGTCCTAGTCTTTCAGAGTTCCTTATTTCATCAGTCTATTTTTCACTTCCTTCCTTGTGAATTCTTTTAATTTTCTTTGGTTGGGATATTTAAGGGAAATGGGTCTTCACATTAAAAAGATTAATGTTCCCTGGCCTAGAGAAATTATATTTTCATACATGCTTCCAAGTAGTAAGAGGACAACACAGATTAAAATAATGTAGCATCCTAATAATATTTTTACTAAACTAGATATACTCTCACTTTGTAAACTAAGTAATAATATATTTTATTTTTGCCTTTGTATATATATTTGCAATAATTTTTATTTGTTATTACTAATAAATTGGTGAATAAGATTCAATAGCCATAAATCAATATTTTTGAAGAAAAAAGTTAAACTGCAGTTTATATTTTCTTTTATTGAAAATAAAAGAATATATTTTTTCAGTTTAATTAATTTCATATCTCGTGGGTTTTATCTTATAGCAAATTCCACTTTATAGAAAATATTTTCTTAATCTCATTTTCAAATAAACTTAAATTATCAATCTCTTAGTACACATATTGCTTTCAATATCAAAAGTCTCAGTTTCTTAAATTTTTATATTTCATCTTCATATTCTTTAGTTCTTATTTTTTTACTATTCTGCATGCTTTAGTGCCGTGGATTCAAGCTGAAGCTTCATGAATCGTAATTTGGCACTTTCCCATCAGTGCTCAAATATCATATAACCTCCAAAGCAACAAACTTTTTTTTTAAAACATTTTTTTTTTAATTGGAGACTGTCTATTATATATTTCTTAATTCTATTCTCATCATTTATTTCATACTGCTTTTAACTTCTACAATATATATAATTTTATGAGTTTTCTCTAGGCATGCATTCTGATATATCAACTCCAGATTAACACTTGGAAATAAATAAGATGTTTAAAACTGAACAAATTCAAGAAATAGAGACTTTGACTTTTATGTAATGTTACTGCTTCTTAATTTTTAAGATAGAAACCATGATTATAATTTGAGATGGAAAAACATTTTTGCATCATGTGATTTGACTAAGAAAAAAGAATAATTGCTGCATGAACTGGCATGTTGATGCTAATGTTATTTGTAGGATTGGAATATAGATGCTAACATTATTTCTCTATCTCAGATGCCAGTTGTAATTGATTTAAGTTCACAAATATGCTTTCATGTAAATGATCAAAATGGAAGTGGAAAAATATTTCTGTATCGGAGGTTAATTCAAAAAGTTGTTTCAATTAACATGAAAATATCAGTTATTATGTGAACTAGAATAATTGCTACTTTATAACCCAGATCTCGATCTAACAGAATACTGTTTTTTACATGGACAGTTTTACACAACTTTTTTTCCAGAGATATTAATTGAAATTTTTGAAAATCGAAGTAACTTAATAATGAAGAAACTGTCCCAAGCAGCATTATGATCATCAACGTGAATTTTTTTTTATGAATTCTATATGGTTAAATTTTTCTAATTTTAAATTAAATTTAAAACTTATTTTCGTCTCATAAATATTAAATAATTAAACTGAATAAAGAAAATGAGATATTTCTAAGCCTTTTTAAAATTAAAAATACTGTATAGAGACCTCTAGTAATAGCCACATTAATTGTTAAATTTAAGCCCAATTTTTGATCTCATCTGGAGAAATGTTGAAATGGTAGTCATTTAAGAACATTTTTATTGATGTGAAAAAGTAGCCATTTTTTTTTATTTCATTGATTTAAGCTTCAAAATTTTGCATACCAAATTGCTAACATATGAAGTAAAAATATATTTAAATGTTGATTTTTTCATTCTTTGTTTATATATATTTTTCAAAAGTCATTATCTATGTTATTCATATATGAAAAAAAGTAATTCATTTTATATTCTTCTAATTCTTTACATTAGTTGTAATTATAAATGTTCTTTACAAGTAAAATAATACTTAGTTATTTTTAAATTTGAAAATTCTGGATTATAATAAACTAATTATTTTTTTACTTTTATTAATTAAAGCATTTATTGCTGAATATAAATTTATTATTGTTTACCATTATTATTATTATGAAAATAACAAATTAGTATAGTACCTTCATTTCTAATATAATACGATAGTCACAAGTAAATTAAATCCACGAGTTTTGCTAATATCAGGATATTTTTGCATTGTAATAGTAGTGTGTGTGTATATATGTGTCTGCTTTTTATTATATGCATTGTAGAATAGAAATATTATAATAATCTCTAAGGGAGGATGATATAATCATAAGAAATTTACAGTGAATTTTTAAATGTGTTACAATGGTTTATTTAATACTATATTCAAAAAGTTACTGTTAGTATTATATCCCTGATATTAAAATGATTTCGCTTTAAAAAAAAAAAAAAATCCTTCAAACCTACAAAAGGAAAACAAACCAATAAATGAATGATTTCAGAGATATTTTATGAAATAAATTATAAATAGGATTGCATGTAAGGCTTATCAAAAATAGGCAAAACTCTATGCAGTAGTATCACTCAATCAGTGCCAACCAGAGTAATCAATGGATGCCAGAAGGCTTGTGCATAAAATCCCTATCTAGTGCATACTCATCCAGATCTTAGGATCCTAAGATCTAGGTGCAGTGCTCTCAGATCCAAGATTCCTCACCGATGAAAGCCATGAGCTAGTAACTAGTAGATAGGGATTTTATTAACTAGTCTGGGGATATTAATGAGTAGGTACTAGATAGGGATTTTATGCACAAGCCTTCTGGCATCCATTGATTACTCTGACTTACACTGAGTGGCACTACTGCATGGAGAGTTTTGCCTGCTTTAGCAGCTTGTGCAAGCATAAGAAAAGATGATCATGTGATGTTTAGTGGCATATCAAAAATTTGAGGAAATATAGTGATCTTGTCAAAATAAGTCATAGATCACATGACCCTATCTTTTAAGCTTGTAAGTTATGAACAAAGAGGATTGCCAATTCCTCAACAAGCTTTGTGATAAATGCTTAGCCAGAGCCAGCACTTAAAATATCTGTTAGGAAACCCCCCAACCCCTGACCATGGTTTTGTGCTTTGGCACTCCTCCGAGAGGTGCCAGGGTAGGTTCAGACACTAGATCTAAAAATACCAACCCAAAGCCAAGCACTTATCTATAAGTTATCTATTGAGTGGAAAATCACATCTTCAAACCCAGCTATCCAACTACCCTGGCACCTCTCTGAGGAGTAGTAAAGCACAAAACCATGATCAGGGGTTTGGGGGGGGGGGTCCTGACAGATATTTTAAGTGCTGGCTCTGGCTAAGCATTTATCACAAAGCTTGTTGAGGAATTGGCAATCCTCGTTATTCATAGTGATCTTGTGTTTAAAAGTGGGGAAAGAGAATACAGCGTAGTAGCACTTACCAGGAACGACATTTTATTGTAATAGGATTGCTTTTAAATAATATGCAACTGAGCTTTTCAGCATTTATAAATTTCCTTAACATCAAGGTTTACATCTCTCAGATATTTGACATAGGAAGTTCTTAAAGAGTGTATTAATGCTTTTTCTTATTTAATATCTTTGTGTTTACCTTCATTTAGTACTTGTGATAAAAAGTTTGTAAATCACAGAACATTCTTGTTCAAATATGTTACTGAGAATTAGTTTTAAACGGATTCATAATGAATTATTTTAATCCTAAACATTACATATTTCAGCAGTAGTAAAAGTAATTGTTGAAATTAGTATAAAGTTATAAATGATCCCTATCTTCAAAATATCTGTAAGCACATGTTTACTATAACAAAATTTGTATTTATTATTGCAAATTTACAAAATTAGACATTTTCCCCCCTGAACCAGATACTATTGTTTTCATGAACTTTTATGTTCTTGTATGCACATAAATGAACTATAATAGATTTATGGAGAAACGTTTTAATAGTAGTGCCCCTTTTATTTGGCGTAAATATCTTAATTTAATTGACAAATTGAAAATAATTGACTATTTATAGTCTCTGCCTTAAGTCTTATGTGATGTTATATTGCTAAGACTATTAATATATTGTATGGCTGAAGATCTATCAGCCCTATATAGCTATTTGAGTTGGACAGCTGGCTTTGAAGACATGTAGGTGTCTGAAAATTTCAGATTTTCCACTCGATAACTTTTAGATAAGTGCTTGGCTTTGGGTTGGTATTTTTAGATCTAGTATCTGAACCTACCCTGGCACCTCTCTGAGGAGTGCCAAAGCACGAAACCATGGTCAGGGGTTTGGGGGGGGGGGGTCCTGACAGGATATTTTAAATGCTGACTCTGGCTAAGCATTTATCACAAAGCTTGTTGAGGAATTGGCAATCCTCATTGTTTCTAACTTACAAGCTTAAGAGAATAGGGTCTTGTGATCTATGACTCTTATTTTGACTATTTAAGGTATATATATCTAAGGCTGACAGATCATAAGCCCAAGCAGTTAAAACTATCTTCAGTGATAAAGAAACTTTTAAAAGAAATTAGATGTGTTAATCTATAACAGTAAAACATTTAGGATATGTGTTTTTTTTTTGGAGGTGTTAGAGTGGCCATAATAATGGTAAATATTATTGTTCTTACTTTTAATTTCTTAATAGGTTTTTTTATTTTTATAAATGTTTAACTAATTATGTTAATGAAGTATAACCATATTACTAAAATATTTTATTAAATGTTTTAATACTAATGCATGATTGTTGTTATATGTTTTTGAGAATGAAAAAAGATTATTTTAAATGCTTTTATATTAATTCTATGTCTTTTTGGATTCATTCTTGTTCTATTAATATAAACGTAAGTTTTTTGTCTGAAGGCAGACTGAAATAATAGTTAGGGGATATTATGGTTAACAAATATTCAATCATCATTATGCAAAATTTTTTTTTAATAGTTATATTTTATAATAAAGGATGTTTAGGAAATAATATTAGGAATGAGAAAATCTTGAGTATTCTATCATTTTCATTTATATTATTATCGGATGTGGCTTCATAATGTATTCATTACATAATTGCTTTATAATAATAAAGATCCAAAATAATTTGTCTGCAATATGGAGATGGATTGGCCATGTTTCATCTTATGACTTTTTGTTTTTTCACATGTCAAAGCATTGATAGGGAAGTGAACCCAGGCCAGCTGCTCGGAAGGTAGCTATGCTAACCACTAGGCTACCAACGCTTGACATCTTATGACTTTTATGGCATGATGTATCACTGTATTCTATTTTTTGACCCTTCTATTATTGTGGTTCAGTGAGAATAAGCACAATATGTAACTTATTGATATCAAAATCTGATATGCAGTGCTCAAAAATTTGAACATATTAAAAGAATACATAATTAATGAGAATGGACAGTCCAACTCTGAAAAAAAAAGGAAAAAGAAAAAAACTTCTAGAAATGAGTTTTGCAGTAACTGTGCAAACTAATCTGAACCGCAAATATGTCCACATATAGAATATGCTAAGCTATTTTTCTGTTTACTTGATATTTTATGGTGCTGTTTTAATTTCTTCAGCAGAAAACTTTTTTTCTGAAATATTTCAATACCATTTTAATTGTAGTTTTTCAACATATTCTACTTTTTTCCATATCTTCCAAATTGTCATAGTGCTTTTTTAGAATGTCTGTCAGATTATCTTTTTAACATAGTCAGAGTGTAACTTTACTACAAAAACCATGCTCAATTTTACTATAAAACACTCTTTTAGGGAGTGTTTTTCTTGTTCATTCGGTTTATATATCCAGTCCAATAAATGTGTGATTGTATAATAGTGAGAGTATTTTTTATTGGATTATTTCTATCATCTGAGTATTGAATATCTTTAGAAAAATGTAACTTTATTTAAATATTCCAAATACATACAACTGTTAATAATAGCACAACAAACAGATTAGTATATGCACAATGTTTTGAAAGATATTATTCTCCCCTCTTCTTCAGGTGTTGCTGGCCTGACCAGTGACAATACTAGCAGGGATTCAAACCTGAACCCTTAGATTCTTGAGTATTGAATTTTAAGGTAACGCCTTTGACAGTATGGCTCAGTTGGAATACTCAATAATCTAAGGGTCCAGGTTCGAATCATGCTATTACTGTCACTGGTCAGGCCAAAAACACCTGAAGAAGAGAAGAGAATAATACTTTTCAAAACATTGTGCATATAGTAACCTGTTTGATGTCTATTATTAACAGTTGAATGTATTTGAAATATTTCAATAAAGTTAAATTTTTCTAAAGACATTCAATACTCATATTAGATGATGGAAATAGTCCAATATAAAAATACAATTAAAGCACCATCACCACAAACCTTCAGGAAAGCATTATAATAGAGGGTCAATTCAATAGTATCACATCCAGCAAGGTGAAGAACACATAGATTAGTTTTCCCAAAGGTTTGTGATGATAGTATTTTAGTTGTATTAATAAATTGGATTATTTCCAACTTCTGTGCTATTATTAGCAGCTGAATGTATTTGGAATATTTAAATAAAGTTAAATTTTTCTAAAGACATTCAATACTTATATTAGATGATGGAAATAGACCAATATATAATACAGAGAGCGTACCAATTGCTCAAACAAGCTCTTAATTGATAAGGGTGGTAAGAGAAAATATTTAAAATCTCTATCCATAACATTCTTATCCCCAGACGAATTGGTTTCGAGCTTATGGCGCACCTCAGTGAAGAGCTAGAATATTCATTCAGACACTAGATCTAAAATATCAACTCAAAACCCAGCACTTATTTCATATGTAATATTTAAGTAGAAACTGAAATTTTTGGACCTGAAAAGGTATTTTACTCCAGCTATCTAGCTTCAATAGCTATATGGGACTTGGTCTGGTGATAAGAATGTTCCAGATAGAGATTTTAAATATTTTCTCTTACTGCGCTTATCAATTAAGAGCTTGTTTGAGCTATTGGTACGCTCTCTGTATTCCATTTTTGTAAATACAAACTTATAAAAGCTATGCCACATTATATATGACTTGCTTTGTTGATTATCCAATATATAAATACAAATATTGATTGGTTTTAAGATTTCGCCATGATATTTTTAAAATTTTTACAGAGCATCTTTAAATTAAACTTTTTTAATTCCTTTATATTGTGCTGATGGGGTATCCAAATTTCACTTATAATAAATTAGGTAAACCAACAACCTTATGTATAACTAACTTAAGTGAGAGTTCTCTGAGTTGATGTACTCTATCTTTCATCTTGTTAAAAACAGCAGCCATACATTGGAGTCTGTGTTGTAACTCAACATCAAGTCCACTTTTGTATTTAATAAAATTATCAATATATTTCAACCAGTTTATATTCTCAAATTGATAACTATCCAGACTACATGTTTGTGAGAATTTTTCTTCTATTACTAGTTCGTAAAGAACTGGAGTTTTTGAACTAATACATTAAAGTCTTTATATTTTGCATTCAAAATATATGAACATTCTATAAATTATCTTTTGAATCGGCAAAATTAGCACAATCATCAGTATTATGTACATTCAGAATCCAAGAAGAAAAAGTTCTTTTCACTTTTAATTAATACAAATGAAAAACACCACCATCAAACCTGAATCATATCTCAGTCCTGTTTAAGCTACCAAAGACCACTGTCATAAAAATTGAAAACAATATTGGAGCAACTACATACTGTTTTAATTTTAAATGTCTCGGATTTTCCATCTGCAGTAAATAACGCTTTCTCATTCCATTATATAGAAGTTACATAATATGAATAACTTTTAATGGACAATCAACTAATCTCAACAACATCATAGATCTATTCTATTAACAGAATTAAAAGCCTTGAGCAAACCAATAAAAGGAATATATAAATCACCCCTTTGTTCCTGACACTTCTTGCATTGGACTGCCAACAAAACTATGTTTATAGTACTTCTTGATTTTCTAAAACCACTCTGTTAACCATTCATCTACACATTGGAAGCAACCTATTCAACAAAAATCTTGAAAGCACATTTACTGAATTGGATAATAATGGTGTCCCATGACAATTACCTCACTCTTCTCTATTCTGTTTTTTAAAATCAGGTAGCACAATTTTATGACTCCACATATTCCTTTAAAAAATTCAATATTTTTGAAGCAAACATTACTACCATGTTATATATAGAGCTTGCAAATAAGCTCTTAACAAGTTTTGCAGAATATCCCCAACCCCAGTTCAGTTTCTGCTACTAGCTTCACTGAGGAAGCCAGTAGTAGAAACCGGTCTGGGGAGATGCTTGAATATCCTAACGCCTCACTGAGGAAGCCAGTCTGGGGTTGGAGATATTCTGCAAAGCTTGTTAAGAGCTTATTTGCGAGCTCTATATAAAACATTTGTAATACAAGCTGATTTCTTTGTAATGTAATAAATATTACTACCATATTTAAAAACTTCATTACTCTGGACATTTTGTCCAAATCTAAATGAATAGATGAAAGGATATATTATTAAAAGTTATCGTTGCAAACCTTCTATTAATTATTCAAAAGATAATCAAAATACTCCTTCCACCTATTCAAAATATCGTCATCATATAAAGGAGTGCTATTGCTGGATTTAATAGGATTGTAGTACTGTTTTTCAGGTCCATATATTGTTTTCAATACACCAAAAAAGGTCTAGGATGATCACGATCAATAATGTATCTTCTTTGCACTTTTAAACCACCAATCATTTTTAAGCTGCCTTATCAGTCATTGAACTTCTGCCTTCCAATCTTTGTATTTATTAGGAAGTTTCATATTTAATTTATAATTTTGCAAGCAGAAAATGCCTTATTTTTTTAAAATTAAATTATGAATAAAAGATTATTACCAAAAGCACACTTTTCTTTATTTTTGCCATAATATCCTTTAAATACAATTTATCCAAACCATTTCAAACACTTTTTAGCAAAACTCCTTATATGTACATATATATACACCTATGTTTCAATTGACCTGCAGTCTTCTTCAGAGCAAGTTTATTCTGATCTTTTAAGTAGGTGTATATATATGTACAAATAAAGAGTTTTGCTAAAAAGTGTTTGAAGTGGTTTGGATAAATTGTATTAATAAGATTATTGTCAGAAAACCAGTTGTGATTTTTTTTTTTAGTGAACCAAAGAATAGATTTTTTTGTATCTGTAACGTACTCATTAAGAGAATTCCATGCTTCAGTAATATGACAATTTTGAAGATCCAAATGAGTAATTTTATTGTTAATAGCTGTCGAATTTAGTAAGAAAAGTAGATTTTTCTAAAGAACGAACAGCCTGCCTTTGTATGATTGGAATATCTATTTTTTAATGCAACAATTATTTTAATCTAGGAACATACTAATCTATCATTGGTCCAACAATCCATGCATATACTCACAAAAAATATGAACTTTTCTTGTATTCTGACTCCTAATTATAATGTTATCTATTAAATGCCATTGTTTAAAGCATAGCTGCATTCATGTTACTTTGTAGTAGTTTTTCTGCCTAAGCAAAGTGTTTATGATCTATTTGTTGTCCATGAATTCAATAATACTATTTGTATTAAAGTCTCCAAGAAGAAACTGTAATAATGCTATATTTAATAAGGAAGAAAAAAATTTTTGAATCTAAGTTTGAAACATAGAGTTATTATTAAAATATCCAGTAGCATCTATTGTGCAAAGCAAATTTTAATACTGTTCACTTTTCATTGATATAATGAGGAATGCAATAGAAGATATTAAATTAGATTATATAACAAATCCAATACCACATATTCTCCTTTTAATGACTGACCTACCATTCCCAAAAAAATTGTTTCCATCTATTTGTTCTACTAAATTTGTTTTCTCTGGGAGATGAGTTTCACTATGAGCAAACTATATCAATCTTAAATCTTGACAGTTCTTCACTCACCAGTACAGACCTCCATTCTGGTCTTGAAGAGTTTATATCAAGTAAAATTTTGCACATTCCCATGTACTTATATTTAGCAAAAAAATTAAATTTATAATACTTAGTATTACCACTGTTTACTGCTTTATCATTTACTATTATTTGTGAGACACAATATTCTAGTTGGACTGTGTGAGATAGGCCATTTTCTAGGCCCTTCTACTTACATGATAGATAGGAATTCTTGCTGGCTGAAACTCCTGCCTGATTGATATCCATTTCAAACTGACTCATTACTGATTGTATTGCCTTAAGCAAAGATCACAATTAAAGACTGTCAACCTATTAAGCCTGTCCCAGTCATTTCTTTCTTAATTCTTGAGGGCTTCAGCTAAAAAAAGAAAAGGAAATTGAATTCAGAAACAGGGTGTGAGTGTAATCAAAGAATGGAAATAATTGTTGCACAAACACATACTCCCATTAATCATAGTTACTATAAGGACATGTCCAATGACTGACAGGCTTGTGATGACTAGTCCCTACAACAACTTTGTGTCTGGAGAAGCAAAAGAGAAAGACATAAAAGATTTTGTATTGGAAAAAGTATTTGATGAACCAACATCCTTTTCTACAAAACAGCAGGAGCTCATGGTCTGGCATTATTTATTTGTTATTCACAGTTGGTCTTCATATTTAAAGGTTATTTCATTATCCACTACCTGTGGAGTCCACGAGTAGCCTGTGCATAACATCTGATTATCGAAACCATAATAAACTATGAGAAATATGGAAGAAAGGAGCTGTTAGTTTTGAATAACCAATGTTGTGTGACAAAACTAATTTTATTTCACAGCCTACATGATTTGCTAAAGGTTTTACACCAGTGCTTGCAAAGTTTAAAGCAAATAATTGAAATTACATCTTTGCAACATAATAAATATCTGAAAAAGTTATAAGGAGGAGCATAGATTCATGGTATTCAGTAAGAGTTGGTCGAATATTTTGCAAGTAGAATTCAAATTAAATCTATTATTTTTTTATTCATGATCAAAGTTATAATTTGCTTATATTGCATGGTGTTATATAAATAATGCTAGGTTCAAGTCCGAAAACATTACTATAATAATGAGGGTGGGATGACTGGTTTATTCTTGATTCTATTAATTTTATTCCCCCCCCCCCATTATTTTTCATTCTATAAAAAAAAATAACGTTATTATGTTTAAACAAGTTGACAAATTTACTGTATGTTATTTTCATTCTTTGATAAATATAATGAAGTAAAGTAAGTTCATTGGCTTAGAAAGCTTCTAGCCAATTCGATCTGGCCTATGCCTGAGGGAGAAAGTATTTTTTAAAGAAATTGTAAAAAAATCTTTGTAGTAGATTGAACATTAATTCTTTTGGTTGTAAGTTTATATTTTACTTCTTAAATTTAAAATCAAGAATATTTTAGCGAATATTATCGGGTAGAATTTATTTGTTAATTATAAATTGTTTTTTTAAATATGGATATCTAATGCGAAAGTACGTTATATATATAATACACTATATAAAATTATATACAGTTTAACTATAAGTAAATATATATCTTGGAAGAGTCGTTAACGGAATTATTGCCTGTATAGTTTAGTATGGTGGTGGAATAATAGACTCAAGAACTGAAGGTACCTATACCTAGATCGTAGCTCAGCTTTCGGCTTCTGTTGCTCGAATGCCATACGATTTTCCGAGCAACGTAACCATACGATTGTTGTGTATATTTATTTATATATATAAAATTACAGTGTTAAATTATTTCAGCATTGTTTAGATTTGTGTGAAATTTGTGGGAAAACGTTATAGAAGTGGGATTGTAAGAAATGAATGTCAACTTATTTAATGAGGGCGTGACAATAATTTAAATTTTGTTTGTTTTTTTCTTCACTACTGTATTTTGTTAAATAATAATTATCATTGTATAATTTATGATCAGAAAGAAAAAAGAATGTCTAATTAACTAAATCATTAATTAAAAATTTTAAGATTGCTCTGTTAAAAGAAGGGAAAGTCATTTAGGATTCTTTTCTATTTTTGATCGTTCATTCATAATTTTTATAAAATGTGTTAGTCGAATATTGATATTCTGACCTATGTTTCATAATTGGAAAATGGGGGGGGGGGTTTGCTATAAAAACTAGTTATTCATTACGTAGAAAGGTTTTTTTTAATAACTCCAGGATGATTCCACATATCCCTTTTATCAGAAATTAATAAAAATTAATACCTACATTATTCTAATAATTTTTATTAGTCATTCATAGCTTAGAGATTATCTAATTAATGAATAATATTTCTGTGGTGTAATTTTTACTACATCACTCTCAAGCAAGATAGGGACTGGTTTCTGTCCGCTTTTAACATCTTGTAGAGGGCTGTAATCATAAACATATGACCAAAGATGTGAAAAAGTTGTATGATCCCATAGTTGACCCAAATCACAATCTCTTACATTTATCTTTATCATTGTTCCTTACATGTAGATAGTCAATTACCATAGTTTAATTGTTAAGTGCCAAACTTACTGCCCTCACAACTTCGACCAAACCACTTAATGGAAGTATGTTAATAATGTTTATTAATCATTCATTAGCCTTAGAGATTATCCACTTAATGAGTTATATTTCTGTAATGTAATTTTCACTTCATCACTCTCACACTATATAGGGACTGGTTTCTATCTGCTTTTAACATCCTGTGGAGAGGTGTAATCATAAACATATGATCAAAGGTATGGGGAAAAGATGTATGATTCCCAAGATGCACATTTCTTCCTGAATCAATCCCTACCCTGGGTGAGAATAATGTAGTGAAAATTACATTGCTGAAATGTTATTAAGTAATAGTATTCTGTATCTAATTCCTATTGCAAAAGCTTAACAAAATATGTATTTCCAATCATCATAACAAACAATCATGAACTTGTGCCATTTAATTAAATAATTTGTTAGGACAAGTCATAGTGTTAAATTAATATGCTCTTTACTTGATATCAAATTGGGGCATTGGATAACAATAATATGATGTATATATATATGTGTGTGTGTAGTGTACTCCAGTGAAAAGGTAAATAGTGAATCTGAATTAAACATAGGTTACACAATAACATCATTTGCCTATTTACAAAAATTTTAAGGTGCTAGCGTATCTAGATCACAAGTTATGATTTCATACCTTAACTTAGAATGGATGTTGGTGGCCTAGCGGTTAGCATAACTGCCTTCCAAGCAGCTGGCCCAGGTTCGCTTCCTGGTCAACGCTTTGACATATAAAAAAAAAAAAACTTAGAATGGAACAACATGCTAACATTAAATTTTGTTTTAAAGTAGGCAAAACCACTATTGAAATGTTTGAATTGATTCAGACTCTGTATGGCAGTGAAGTTATGAGGCGCAAGAACATTTTCAAATAATTGACAAAATTTTGTAATAACAGGTAAAGGGTTTGTAGGCAATAAAATATAAAAGGACACTCATCTTTCATGAAAGAATCACGATTCTGGCATTCTAGCTTCTTCAATTTTTGTGGTAAATTGTCCTTATTTGTACACGGTGCCATGGCAGGCTTCTTTAAGAAAAGGGTGAAATGGGTTGCCTGATCGTGTTGTTTTGTAGCATAGGAGGGTATCTTCAATGTATCATTTTCCTTTTTGGAAAAAAATTGAGATGAAAGCCTTAAATGTTTTAGTTATTGTTTCTGCAAGTGTAATTTAACTTATGTTCACTTGAGTGTATTCATAATTTCAGTGGAATTTCAATCAACTCTTTACAAACATCTGCCTGATAACATGGTTGAAAACAGGAATTGTTCTGATAATATAGCTATACCTTATATCATAGCTATTGTATCTGTTATAGATGATTGCTATCTATTATTGTTTATAGTCTTAATGCAAAAGATGATACATAATAGTTTGTCACTGATCTTATTAGAAGTTCTGGAGTTGGACTTATGATCAATATGATGGAATGTAACTGTGTAAACATTTGTATATTTAAATTTAATGTAATAATTTTCCTGTATAGTTTATTACATTGGTAGAGTATTGATTTTCTGAGCACTGAATTTATTTATTTAGTAATTTTATTTTCTCACTAAACATCACATGGTCACCGTTTCTCATGCTTGCTCAAGCTGTTAAAATAGAGGCAAAAACTCTCCATACAGTAGTGCCACTCAGTGCAAGCCAGAATATTCAAGGAATGCAAGAAGGTTTATGCATAAAATCCCTAACTCATGCCTACTAATCCAATATCTCCAGACTAGTTTCTAGCTTGTGACATATCAGTGAGGAGTGTTGGATCTGAGAGCACTGCACTTAGATCTTAGGATCTAATGCAACCCTCTAGCAGCCACCTTTTACCTTTTTAGTTAATTATAAAGCTGAGTCTAAAATTTGAAAACACAAATATTTTCAATCCAAGCTCATTCGCCTATATAATCATATAGATCTGAATTCAGTTTAGTGCTTATATATTTTGATGTCTGGTTCTTTAATAACTATAGCCACCATTATCCTACTCAAGGCTCTTCACTGATGAAAGTCACAAGCTAGAAACAAATGCAGGAATATTTGATGAATAGGCACTAGATGGGGATTTTATGCATAAACCTTCCTTGCATCCAGTGATTACTCTGGCTTGCACTGAGTGGCACTACTGTATGGAGAGTTTTTGTCTCTGTTTTCACAGCTTGAGCAAGCATAAGAAATGATGATCATGTGATGTTTAGTGGATTAATATCAATCCTGCCCAATAGGATAATGGTGGCTATGGCTATTTAAGAACCCAAGACACAAAAATGTATAGGTACTGAACTGAGTTCAGATCTATATATCTATATAAGCGAATGAGTTTGGATTAAAAATATTGTGTTTTTAATTTTAGACTCATAGCTTTGTAATTAACTAAAAAGGTGGCTGCTGGAGGGTTGCATTATATCCTAAGATCTATGTGCAGTGCTCTCAGATCCAAGGCTCCTAACTGATTAAAGCCACAAGCCAGAAATTAGTCTGGAGTAGGCACTAGAAAGGGATTTTATGCACAAACCTTCTTGCATCCATTGATTATTCAGGCTTGCACTGAGTGGCACTACTATATGGAGAGTTTTTGCCTTAATTTTATTTTCTATTAAAAATTATAATTTCTCATTCCAGGAATCATACTAGAGGCAGTAGATCTATTTTTTAGCTGATCATTCAATTTAGATAATTAAAAAAGCTTTGTGTGGGCTTAATAAAATATATGTGGGATGTAAATTATACCTGACTTTCATTGGATTTGGATATTATGTTGGTTTAAGCTCATGTGAAGTGTAACTACCTATGTAGTTTAATGTAGCAATAGAATTATAGATTTCAAAATGTTGAAGTTTCCTAAATTAATGTTCAACCTTTTATTTTTTTTGCACTCATATATCACATGACCTCCAATGCAACAAATCATGTTTTCTTTAGTATTGCAATACATTATTTTTGTGTGCATTATTTTTTTTGTTACATCATAAAGTAATTTAAACAGTTTTGTTTTCTTGTTCTCAAAATCTAATAGGACAAAAAATATGCATACTTACCTATATATATATATTAATGTATTCAACTATTGTACGTAAATAATTGATCAGTAGTGCGTCTGATATGACATTAAAGAATGATGAGGGACTAATCTGAATTCACTCATCCTTTGTACAAAGAATAATTTAAATCTGGGGCAAAATAGTGGAAAAACTATCATATATCACTAAAATTAACTCCATTAAGATTGGTTGGTAAACTCAGATGATTTAAGATGTGTATTTCTTATGGTGGGTTACTTCATTAATAGCAGTTTAATTGATTTAGAACGTATGCAGTATTTTTCAAAGTTTTTTAAAAAAAGGTTCATATAATTTATATAATAAAAAACAGAAAGTAATTAACAAATTTGGTGTTTGATATTTTAAAGATGTCAATATTTGATAATATTTAAGATGTTTATAACTCATAAATTATCTTTGAAATGATTGGCTGGCATCTTGTTTTTTTTTTTTATTTCATTCATGAAAAAGGTTCACATTTATAAATATATCCATTCTAAAAACATACTCCATTTTTTGATAGTATTATTTATGAAGAACTGGTTAAAGCTATATTAAAGATTGATTTTGTAATTTTTTGCTCCAGAAGTTCATTATTATGAATTCAATTAGCCAATAAACATCACATGATCACCATTTCTTATGGTTGCTTATAACTGTTATTAAAACAGGCAAAACTCTCCATACAGTATTGCCACTCAGTGCAAGCCAGAGTAATCAATGGATGCCAGAAGACTTGTGCATAAAATCCCCACCTAGTGCCTACTCATCCAATATCCTAAGATCTAGGTGCAGTGCTCTCAGATCCAAGGCTCCTCACTGATAAAGGCCACAAGCCAGAAACTAGTCTGGGGATATTGGATGAGTAGGCATTAGATAGCGATTTTATGCCCAAGCCTTCTGGCATCCGTTGATTACTCTGGCTTGCACTGAGTGGCACTACTGTATGAATAGTTTTGCCTGTTTTAAGTCAATTAGTTTTATTTTGCAATTTCTTTAACTTTTAAGTCAATAAATTTTTTTTAGATTTATTAATTAGCATATTCTGACTTTTTATGCATCACCAATGTTCAGTTAATTTTTTCAAACATAAAGTTTTATTTCAAAAGATTTGATATAACCCTGTGAGATTGTCTTAAAAGAAAAAAGTTACAATGTAGAATGTCTATATGTAGGAGAGACATTCATTACTTCTGTGGTGCTAAATGCGAAAAAAAATAATACTAATAAAATACCACAAACTTGCATTTACTTATCTAACATGATTTTTTTATTATTTCTAATTATAAGCTGGAAATTATTAAATATAAAAATCTGTATAAAGAATAAAAAAAATTTCATCAAATAATGAAAATATGGGTATTTTTAAAAAGGCAAACAAAAAATGTCTTTAACATTAATTAATCAGAATCTTTAATAACTGGCTTTGCAAAATGTGTGTAACAATTCTTGCAAATAATATTGCTATGCTCAAAGCCTAAATAGTTTTCACAGTTCTTGCAAACATTTCTTATGGGTGTCAACATTACATATCCTTATGCACATGGTATAATCAAAGTGACAGTTTAAACATTATGATTACAAACATGCAGCTAATCATCTTGAACTGATGCACCCAGTATATATAACAATATTTAAGAAAAGAGTGTTTATATCTTTTATATTAATTGTAGTTTCAGTAGGGTTAAAATTATTGAAACATTTTTTCACTTTATTTAACCAATAAACTGCTAATAGAATGCTAGATTTCTGTGATCTTATCAAATTCTAAAAAATTTTAAAACTGTCAAAGTTAAATGCTTACTATTTTATAAAAATAATGTTAATGATTTCCACTGAAGGAAAAACAACTTATAAAAATGAAACAGAATGTCAATATAATCAGACGGTAGCAATTTATAGAAAGTTTGAATCTTGGAATATTCTAGAGTCATTGACAAAGACTGGACTAATATTGCACTAATAATCTTAAATCTTTTTTTGCTAGAAAAACCCAAGATTATAAACATTAATTGTGAATTAAATATATTATAGAAGTTAAAATATAAAATAATTATGAAGAATGAATCAATAGATTTAAAGAAAGAATGTTTTGAAAGTTTTACTTGTTCTTTTTAAAATAGATAATAGATGTATGGTTTAAGTATTTAGGGAGATAGAATTACTTTATTTTTAATTTAAACTTAATGAGATTTACAGCCATTATAACTATTTAGTATATAGAATTATGTATTTAGAGTGTCCATTATTATTGGTAATAGGATATAAACTTCAGCCAAAGAGTTATCTTAGAGAAATATTATGAGGTAGGATTTTTTTCAATAGTAGTGATTTGGTGTGAAGAGGGTATTATTGCATTTGCTATGAATGGAATGGCAGTTATATCATTTGTATGCTGGTTGGTATCACTATAGTATTTGTAATCATTGAGTCTATTGGAACCATGTTGGTATTATCTCAGCTGTGTTTAAATTTTCATTCCTGTCTTCTGGCTATGTAGTTTGCTAGCTCTTAAATGCTTGCAGTCAATGTGACTTTAAACAAGATGATTACTTATAAGCATAATTAATTGAAATTTTTTTAGGTCACAAATAGGTTTGGAATTTTTCTTTCAGATAGATAACCTTTAGTAATCTGATAGTTATCAGTTAATGGATATCTATCTGTTCATAGCTAGAAGTAAAGTTTCTAGATTAATGTGAGTTATTAATTAGTGTCACTGTGCTGATTGTAAAAAATGCGAATACAATTTTCACTCTTGGTAGAGGCAATCTCACACTTCTATAGGTGCTGAGACCATGTTTTTTGCTCATTTGTTTTGGCTTCATTGTAAAAAATTTATTTAAATCACTTATATAATATATAAATTGAATAAAGTATAAACGAAATACTAAACCTATTAATAATCTGCCATAGATTTTACAAAAATTTACTCTATCTTAATCTAACCTTAAGTATCATATTTTATTATTTGCTTTTGTGGTCTTTTATAATTCTGGACATATGAAAATCAGTATAAAATTATCTTTTTAATTATAGCCTATAATACTTTATCCCTAAATCTAAATAAAATAATTTATCTTTGAAAATATATACTATAGTATATAACATTTAAACATCATTGACAATAAATATTATTTGCTCAGGTCATTAGACAGTGAGAAAATTCCAAATGGCAGATAAAGATTAACAGACCTATTCAAGTCAATTACATATATATATACACTTTACATTTAACTTTATATAACTAGTGAGAAGTGTTTTAGGAATTTTAACTCTTGAATATCCACTTTACTATCATGTTATCACTGATTATTCAGGCAAATTTTCACGCATTACTGGAATATTTTACTTCCTTACATTACTGCAAGGCAAAAATCTTTCCAGTAATTTCTCGGAGGAACAGTAAAGAATGATGAAGCTTTGAACGTTCTTGCACTTTTATTTGAGCTAAAAGTGCCTAGATATCCATTTACTAGCTGAAGCGGATGATTAATTGGATGCGCTAAGGCTCAACGATCTGAAAAAAGAAACCGGTGAAACTTATTATAAAAATAATTTTCAATTCTTATCCTGGCAGATTCAAACCCAAATTTTAAATTGGAAAGATCAATCTGCTATATTTTAAATCATTAAACCGTTATTTAAACAAAATTTTCACTCTATGTATAATTTTAAATATTTTTAAATGCTTAACATGACTGAATTATACGATTCATTTTTTCTATTTGGCAAAAGTTAGTTTAGACTGATATCCTGAGGAGTCTTCCATTTGTAGACTTGTGGAGAAAAGTCAGATATTGAACTTATTAAACAAACAAACAAAAAAATATAATCCAACACATATACTACTTCTAAAAATAATTACAAAAATATTCGGAATTATTCTTTTCTAAAACCTTCCTCTTTCAGGGAGATATTCTAAGGAAACACGTCATACACTAAAAGCTTATAATAACTGAAACACACAGGCTTATATATATATATATACCTGTGTCTATATATGTTATATATAGGGTATATGAGCACAGACTTTCACACGACCCACCACTCTCCACTCTATCTCATAACACTGATACACTTGAACACATATATGTTGAAAAGATAAATAATCACCAATATACGTATTTCATGCTAAACCAGCAATCATCATTACCGTCTCTTCATATATATGCTATAAGTGCTCAGATATATATTAAGATAGCCAATCCTCACACTTAAATGGACAGGTTTCAATCTATTCCACACTCCAACTCTTCAACCATCCATCCAATTGAAAATCCGATGATGGAATGCTCAAAGGCCACCCTGAGGCTGAGATTCTTGTCACACCCATGTTGATCTAAGGTCAGTCTGACCCCTCATGTACAGGACATAATCCATTTAATACATATACAAGGGATGGGCAGACATCTTTTACTATGTAATAACTGAAACACACAGGCTTATATATATATACGTGTGTCTATATATGTAATATATAAGATATATGAGCACACACTTTCACATGACTCTCCACTCTATCTCATAACACTGATACACTTGAACACATATATGTTGAAAAGATAAATAATCACCAATATGAACACATATGTTGAAAAGATAAATAAACCAGCAATCTTCAGTTGGTCCAGATTACCATCTCTTCATATATATGCTATAAGTGCTCAGATATTTATTAAGATAGCCAATCCTCATACTTTAATGGACAGGCTTCACTCTACTCCACACTCCAACTCTTCAACCATCCATCCAATTGAAAATCTAATGGTGGAATGCTCAAAGGCCATCCTGAGGTTGAGATTCTTGTCACACTAATTAATAAAAAATTTACACACAATTACTAGAGATAAGCTTAATAAAACAGTAGCAAATTTTTCTGTGCAATAGTGCTACCTAGTGCCAGTTTTAGTAATCACTATGCTAGAGGGTGTACTTCATATACCCTATCCAATATCCCCAGAGTAGATTTTAACTTATGGCTTTCATCAGTGAGGAACCTTGGAATTGGGAGCAGAGCATCTGGATCCCAAAAGCCAAGTTAAAATAAAGTAAGGGGACATTGGATAAATGAGCACTGGATAGGGATTATGGTGCACACTTTTCAGCATTCTCTGATTACTAAAGCTTGCACTAGATGACGCTATTGTGCAGAAAAAATTGCTACTGTTTTAACAGCTTGTGTAAGCATAAGAAAAAATGATCATGTAATATTTTAATAGACATTCTTAATACTTATAATTATATGTTAAAATACTTCCATTATTTATAATTAATTAATGAATGTCTTTACAAAAATTCAAACTTTAAATTTTCTATATCTTCAGCTATTAATAATAATTGCTTACAGTTTAGTATATAACAGTGTTTCACATGGGATTATTTTCTTTATCAGATATTGCTGATCTTATCAATGTTTTTATTAACATAGAAATCAAACTGGGGACATTTAGATTCATGAATATTGAATTTAAGGTGGATCTCTATCCAACTAGACAGTTCTGACAAAGGCAACAGGTCCTTTATTTTCTTTTTACTTTTTTTGGTCTGCCCAATTTTCTTGTTTTACCTAATTAAACTTGTTTACTGATATATATGGTTTGTCTGCTCCTTTTGATACATTTGATATTTTCCTCTTTAATCATTATTTTATGTTTTTTTTAATTGCTTTCAATGATATTGTTGATTTTATCCTTATATGTCCTTCCATATTAAGATAATTTTACTAATTTAATAAATTAACAATAAACAGAATTTTTTTAAATTGAATTAAATTATCCAAGTAGCAGAGTATGCTTATTTATACCAATGAAAATGTTTGATTGGGAAAAGATAAGAATATTGAAATGTGTGGGGGAAAAGGACAAAAAAAATTTAAATAAATTTGCAATGGCTAATGACTTCATAAGTCACCTAGTATGATCATTCATAATGTTTGGGCACTATTCGTCAAACTTGCTTTTAAGAAAAATGAAGAAATCATGAGGACCCTTTTATCAGTAAATATATAAAATTTCTATTGACTGTAGCCTTTGAGGGCATATCCTAGTTTACCAGATCATCACCTTAATTCAAAAATCTAAAAATTCCTGATTCATTTCTCATATTAATATTGTCTTCGATTATGCCAGCAACAACTGAACAAAGAATATTATTCAGAATATTGTGTTACATTCTAAACTAACAACTGAATGTATTTGAAAAGATTAAAACATAAAAAGGCATTTAACAATTTATTCATGATGATCGAAACAGTCCAATACTGGTAAAATGCCATCCACACAAACTTTCAGACAAACATTAATCTGATTGCTGCATTGAAATAATCGACAGTCTGTATATTCCAGATTAAATAAATAATTCCGAAGTTATAAGACAGAATCAATTAATTGTTATGCAGTTAATTCTGTCTTTGTTTAGATAGATTCGGACTGAAGATCTTCAAAAATAAGAATAAATTTATTTGAAACAAAGTATTTCGTTCATATTACTTGTATATGATAATTTCATGATTGTCCTTGATGAAATAAAGATTTACAACTAGAAAGTGTTAAAATTATAACTTAATTGTGAGAAATTAAATATATATATTTGAAATAACATTTAAAGTTCTAAATGTCATTAAGGAAAATTTATACAATTTATGTCTTAATAACAAAGTGTATCCAACATTGTACTTTTTTTTAGTTTTCAGTATCTATTTTGCCCTAGTTATATGCAGGGGGCAGCACTGATAAATTTCCAGCACAACTAATAGTTTTTGTGTATTAAATAATGAAACTTTAATGACTCATTCCCAATGTAGGCTGATAAATCCTCAGCAAAAGCATAATGATGATGGTAGGTATCCTCCCAGAAAGGCATGAGGAGTTAGTCCAAAATTTTTTCTGATCCTTTAACTGAGTATGGCTTTGATAGAGTAATCCATTCAAAGTATAAGCAACTATCTGAGTCAAATGCATACAATTAACTTTTTGAATTAACTCTGCAATTCTATGGGGTTTTTTTAATTGCAAATCTGTAATGAATTAACTGAATTTCATTTTTTGACTTATAAAATATACTTTTTTTGGTAAACACATGCTTTTTTAATAAGCATTTTTCATTGTTCTTTCAATGTTGTTGAAACTCCTTAATTAGTTCATTTATCTACAATCAGTTTCTTCTCCCCCACCCCCATCTGAACAAAGCATTATATATTTCCCCTAGTAAAATATATTTTATAAAATATCTTTAAAACACCCTGCTTTTCTATCAAATTATTTAAAAATATATAAATCTCTAATTTGAAATCTAAGCAAATACAATTTCTCAATCTTGCCTTCATATAAAAATTTTTCTTAAGACTAAATACAATTACAACATTGGTATTCTACATGTATGTTTAGATAAGTATAATCACATTAAATGCATATGCAGGAAAACCTATCATTTTTCAAGGGAGCAGAGAAAATAAATGATAGATACAAGAAAGCAATAGAAATAGGAATCATTCTGTTAGATGTAGATATGTATTAAAGTATGTTCCAGTAAAACAGTCTTGAGATCCTCAAGCTGCCCACAGTGCCATTTTTAAATCAATGCATGTATTATGTAGAGACATAATTAGTTATCCACTGCCAATGAATCCATGTGCATGCTCTTAATTGACAAAGAAAATAAAATTTATTAATTATTTTACTGAATAGTGAGATATCACCTGGAATTTACTATAGGGTAAGATAAAATAGTTATAGAATACTTTATGCAGTAGTAAATCAAAATACCTATTATTCACCATAAAAATTTTAAGACACTAACATGCATAGATCATGAGTCATAATATAAAATATGACAGTGTATTTCAAACATTCGTAGACTGTTTTGAATGCTCTCTTTATTATCGTGAAATCTTGCAAACTACTTAAAAAGTTATTGTAGAGTTATAATTATTTATTAAGTGCACAGGAAGTATGTGTAAATATTTTTAATTTGTATAGGAAATAGTAAACTTAAGTAGTGGAGAGAACAACAGCTTCACTCTCCCAAATCAAAAATGTGTCACGTTAATTTATATAAGTGGAAAGTTAAGTTAAAGATAAGACGGCTGCTCGTATCTTTATAAAAGTTGTTATCTTGTGTCGTGGTTTGAGAGGTCCCTCTATCGGCAAAATAAAAATATTGTTTGACTGTTATAAAAAATTGAATACAGGTCTTAAAAGTATTTAAAAAATTATTGTAACTTATAGCTTTATTTCAAACATTTCAATAGCATTTTTTCCCTATTTAAAACAAAATCCAATAGTTAGTGATTGTTTAATCGTGAGTTAAGATATGAATCTGTTAATTTCATAACTCGTGGTCCAGTCATCCTAGTACCTTAAAATTTTTGAGGCGAATAGCCAAGCTCTTACTACATAACATATACTTAACCAAATTATCATTAGGTATGTTGAGTCAAAGATAGCACTACATATAGATTGGAGAGAAAATGAGTTAGCTTTTCAATGGAACACACTGTTCACTTTTAAATAGCTTTTCATTTAAATATGGTGTCTGTGAAGATTTGATTGTTGTTAATTTTAGAAATTATATTTTTAGGAAATATCACCATCATTGATAATCGTCAACTATTATCATTTGATCATAGTAAGCTAATGAATAGTTAATTACTCTTTCTAGCTTTAAACTAAGAATCTTCACTTACACTTTTTCATCACTATAGGAGCTTATTTTGAAATATCCTAGATATCTGACTTATAATTTACAGAGTCATTAATTATATATACATTCTACTTTTCTTTTTTAAAAAAAATTATGCTATATTAAATTATTAGTTTTAAATTTATATGCTGTATTTTACTTAGAAATTATTACTTTGAATATTGGTTTAAAAATTCTTTTTTAATAGTTAATTATTTATTCAAGGATAGTGAAAGTAATTGCAGTAGAGGTTAGCAACCTATTGCTGTTAGCTATAAAGATTATTTCAAAGATAGTAAAAGCATATTTACTTGGTGTTTCAAAAACTGCTACAACAATTCATTCTAACTTTTAATAAATGAATCAATTAATAAATTTTATTTTATAAGAATCCCACATTTGAAAATTGCAGTTTGAGATAAATAGTCAATCATAGAAATTGGTTCACTCAGTAGGAAAGATACAAATGCAGGGGAAAAATTATCAGATATATAATACCCTATGTGAATAACATTTCATTTCCAAAATCTGCATATTAATTTGATGAGGAAATAATTATGGTGCCATATAAGCTACATAACATATATATGACATGGAAAAGGGTCCTTATAGATCTATCCTTTTATGCTATTAGAAAATCTTTTGATCTGAGATTAAGTTATTATGAAAGGATATTAATTTTTTATAGATGCATGTGATAGTGATTTGTGCCTGTTTAATTACATTGTTGGAAAACATTTACCAACTTACCTTTCTGAAAAGCAACAAGAAGCAGTAAAATTTTAACTTTATGTTGCCAAGGCAACTATGCACTTAGGAATAATTATTTAATGTAATTGATGAGGCTTCTACAAGGTTGACTGGTAAAGGTACAGCATGTTATTTAAGGATACAAACTGAATAAGACATATCATCTTATACAGCCTTTAACAAATTTGGAATTTATAACTGTAAGCGTTATTCCATATGCGACACCACATTGACTACTAGTTTAATATTTCTTTAGTCTTGTGGTTAATTAGACTAGACCCATTGCAGAGTTTTCTGTCAAACCAATTTTTTTTCAGAGCATTTATCCGGAATACATTGGAGTCATGCATTGAACGTAATTGATACCATAAGCATGTTTTCACAAAATTATCTTTTTATTGCAGATTCGCAGTTTTACAAAGTTACTTTCCAATAATCATTTAAGCAGAAGAAAATATGAAATCGAAAATTTAAAAATACACATAAAATTAATTTACAATATGTAACTTTTATGTACTGCTTTGTAATTTCAAGTTTGAACTAAAATCAATCTCTTAAAAGCATAAATATTTAAGCTATTACTTGTCATTTACTTTACCTTAATACCACATTAATAGGAAATTTTCATGTCTACTGCAATGTTACATTGCTTGCTGCTTATTTTGGAAATTTCTTTCATGACCTATGCATTTTTTGATTTATTTTCAACTTTTTAAAAAGTATCCCAAATTCAGCACTTAGGTCTTACTACTTTCTAAATTGAAAATCATTCCTGCTTTTTTTAAATTCCATTTTTTCTGTATCATAACTAAAATTGTTATGCATTACATACACAGAAAATTAAAAAAAGAGAACTAAATTGGTAATAAAATATAAGCAATATGTCATCAAATAGAAGGAAGCAAACTAAAATATCTTGCATATGTGTAGCATGCTGTATAAGCCAATGGCATTTCACCGATTATCTATTTCGTATTCAGCATTACAATGAAAATTGTTTATATTAGCAAAATATAAAGATAAGCTTTTTTGTTGGTGTTTCAAAATGGTTTTGTTTTAATTTATACAAGATGAGCAGCTCTTCATCCTAATGCATCTTCTATAAACTTGGATAATCAGTGATTAGCAGATGCATTTAAATCCCTCTGATCAGTTTTTGACTTTGTCTTTATTAGTGAGGCCCTGATATTCAAATTTGCAAGGAATGGAATTATGCATGTTGTCTTCAGTTGAAAACTGTAGACTAATTTGAATTTCAGATTTTTAGCTTAACAGATCGAATGGATAAAAGTGTTTTCTGGATGCATAATTACTCTTCTTCCAACATTGAATCCCTAGTCTCATTGTTAAAGTCAGAATCAAAAAACTGATTTAATGTTAAGAATTTGTCTTATATTGTGTAGGTGGAGAATAGTTGTTTACTATTATTTTTTAATAATTAAACTAAAAAATAATGCATTTTGCCATAAAGTTTATTTGAACTGAAGATTACTTGTATGAAAATTTTAATTTAAAATATATTGTTTATAGAGGGCATTTAAAAGAAAGTATGTTAAGTTTAATGCATTCTAATACTAGAATTTATGTAGTCCATTTGTCTAAGCACTTAACGGCTGTTACACAATGCTTTATTTATAACCCTTTATTACAGTTTAGGTTAGGAGATATAAAGTTCTGAAGAAGATTGCTGGGGCAATCGAAACGGTAAACTGTAAGAAAGGGTTGTAAATAAAGCATTGTGTAACAGTTGTAAAGTGCTTGGATAATTTAGTATTATATGGTATACATTTGGCAATGCAATAAGAAAGAGTAGTTATTATATTAATTTATGTAGTTCTGTGATATATTTCATCTTTAAATTTAATTAAAGTGAATATCATTGAAGTAATAAAATTTAATATCTCAAATATGTATATGGCTAATTGTCTAAATATTTAGTAAGACAATTACAACAAAAATTAGAGATTGAAGAAAGGCTTTGAGAAGTGAAGACAATAATTTGAATAGATGAATTAAATTAGTAACTTAAGTTGTATACAACATATCTGTTGTACAATTCTGCAATTATTAACCAAATATTAATTTAGAGTGGAAAGTCTACATCTTGCGTGAAAGTTGTAATTATGCTGTGGATATATATATATATAGTCAGATCTTAAAGTTATGATTATACTGTGAATATATCAAAAACACAACATTTAATCCCACTACTGTATTTATTCATGTTTAAATTAGCATTTACAAATATTTCTTCCTGAACAATACTCTCACAAATCTTAGGTTTTTCTCATGTAATACAATTAACTCATATGATCCTGTAATCATTGGA
The DNA here is from genome assembly GCA_028023455.1 of Epiperipatus broadwayi. Classification (NCBI taxonomy): domain Eukaryota; kingdom Metazoa; phylum Onychophora; class Udeonychophora; order Euonychophora; family Peripatidae; genus Epiperipatus; species Epiperipatus broadwayi. The sequence continues at coordinate 3,615,526 of JAQFVV010006264.1, read as the reverse complement.
AATCCTCTCTAAAATTTCAAGTTTTTCTTGGCTATAATTTTCACTAGTAGGAAACAAAAAACGGACTGAATCTATAAACACTCTGCCATCATCTTAAAGTCAAAATAATAATATTTTATTGTTTTGAAACTTTTTATTGGGAATACTATGGATAATATATGTGCATGTAATTTTAAAGCTATATTGTGAATAGTAATTTGTCCCCTTTTTTGTTTTGTTTTTTATAATTCAAAGGCTCATTACAATTTATGAAGTAGCTTTAAAATTGATATTCTAGAATGTATTGTGTTAAAAGAATGGCAATATGCCATCGATGATGATCATGTGCTATGTGCCTGCTTTTAGGAAAAAGAACATATTTTTAATGGCACAAACTTTATTTATTTACAAATTGTTATTACATTTTGTAATAAAATGTATTTCTCAAGATAAAGGGATATATTTTTACAATAATTAAAAGGTTAAATTACTTAGTAGAGACAATTGATAGGTCATGTGATGAAGCACCAGAAATGATGAGATTTGAATTTCAATTCTGACCTTTTGTTTTTGAGTCCGTCACTTTACCAGTGTACTAAACTATTTTTGATCAAGCAATGCATCAGTAGTTGTCGGTTGGGTTGTTTTTGTCTGTCATGTGATGGACTATTTCTATTAGGTAGTTAATTGTTAAATGTTTTTAGAAAAATTGAAATTTTATTTACACTTGTCTAAATGCATTTAACTGTTAACAATAATATAATTAATTATAGATCGTGTTTTGAGGGGTTTTTTCTCTTCAACGATGTCCGTCTAATCAATGATAGTATTCACATGGGATTCAAATCAGTGCCCTTTAATTGAATAATCTACTTGGTTAGAGCATCACATTAAATTCAGTATTCCAAAATCTAAAGGTCATAGGTTTGATTTCCCATGGTAGTACTGTCAATAGGCAGGCCAGAAGCATCTGAAGAAGAGACCATAACACCATCAAAACATTGCACTTTTATATTAAAAATGTATGTTATTTGCTAATAGATTAATGTATTTGGAAGATTATAAAGTTCTGATTTTTTCTAATAATAAACAATGCATTATTTTATGATTTTCACTTGATTGTTGGTGATCCAATTAAAGAGAAACCAAAAATAATTTAATAACAGTTTTTGAAATAATAAATAAAAAATTATTTTCAAAATATTTGTAGAGTATACTCAAAAGTGCTATCTTATTATAATCTAAATCTAGATTGGACAAAAAATAATTAGGACTCTTTATTTTTTCTCAAGATTTTGAATGAGAGCAATTATTTTTTTGTCCTCATCCATGATAGATATTTAATTCTCATTATATAAACGGTAAATAGCAGTAAAGTTATGATGTTGCAGTATAGTGTGATAAGCAAACACAAATTACCATTAACAAGGATTAAGAGTTATTGCTTGATCATAAATAATATATAATGCTTATTTAAATTGACCTGATTTCTTAGAGAACATATTTGTACGTACAACATATTTATATATAAGCTGATAAAGTCAGTTCAACAATAATCCTTAAAAATAACTAATAAATAATTATATGTATTGGTTAATTATAGCTTTTTATATTTATTGCCCACTTCATTTTCTCTATCCGCAAGTTTTTTTTAAATTGAGATTATTTGTGTGCACTTGTGTAAAAATGCAAGCAGCAATAAATGGACACTTGACTCTTACTTAGTTAATCGAGATCCACTTTATATCACTAATGTTTTCATGAAGTCATTGGTGAGTATCAGATAGCAGTAGAAGATTGCCAAACTAGTTACTAGCTATTTGATTTCTTCAATAGCAAAGATAGTTTTACAGCAGAATTATCTAGTAGTCACATTTTGCTTATTTGTTATTAATGGTAGTGAAATTTTCAATTCCAAAAGTTTTGAGGCTTAGCAAGCTATTCTTTTACCTGTATAAGATTTGTAACAAGATCATTATCTATATATATATCTACTGATTATTTATAAGCTAATGATGTGCACCTTGGATTTTGTTGTAAAAATGATAAAACTATTTCATAACATGATTCTTCTACTTTAGATTTAACCTGCATTTGATATCAGTATGTCATTTCACGTTGCTGTACTGAATTCTGGCCTTCCAAATATCTAGACTAGTTTCTTGTTTGATCTTCTCAGTAGAGAGCTTATATAGCTAAAAAGTAAATGAGCTCAGATTTAAATTCTTAAAAGTTTTTAAAATGTTAAACCATTAGCATGATTAGCATAATAAATGCAAAACAGCTGTTTATTGGGAAAGACCATGGCAAGAAGAGTGATGGTTCAAAAATATAGCAATATGAAATGAATCACTATTGTGAAACTAATTCTATAAACACTTTTTCCTCTTCCTTAATTTTGCTTCTTCATATATAACAATATATCTTTTTTAAAATAATTACAATCTTCTTACACCTTTTAAGCAAAAAATATTTATTATAATTACAGTTTCGATTGTTCCTCACAGTTTTCTTCAGATCTCATTCTATTTCTCTACTTTTCCCTTGCCAACATTTTATTTTTTTTTTTTTAGTAAAATAAAATGGTGGAAAGGGAAAAGTAGAGAAATAGAATGGGATCTGAAGAAGATTCTGCGAGGAACAGTCGAAACTGTAACTATAATAATAAATATTTTTTGCTTAAAAGGTGTAAGAAGATTGTAATTATTTTAAAAAGATATATTGTTGTGAAACAAACTACTTGTGTGTATATTATTTGTAGGTTATTAAATATCAACATGGGTTTTCATGTTTGTTAACGAATCATCATAAAGCTAAAATACTGTACAGATTTAACAATCTAAATTATTTATATACATATAATTTAAAGCCATAAAAAAATAATTTAAAATAGATTTTTTTTCCCCAATTTTTTATATGCTTTTATTTCATGACTTATTCTGTTTTTCTTTGTCTGTTAAAATTGCCCAATTTCCCATCTAGTTGAAATTTTGCATACATATGTATTTCTGATTATATTTTTTTAGATTTTGCAAACAATTTTAACCAAAAAAATTAATGAAAAATTTAAATTCTTAATTTTATGTAGGATCCATTTCTTTCTGCAATACTGTCACCTAGTGGTATGAAGTTATTTCTACATCTAATTTCTGGAATTATATAAAACTATGAAGTAATATATATATTTAAAGAATAATAGTATTGTTGTTATTATTTGACCAAAATAAAACCTTGTAGCACTCATATTTAGAAATATTCTTAGACCATATTCGAACATGAATGTTATGCATTTATTTTGGTCACATAATGTCAAGAATACTGTGAAAACTAAAAAAAAATTTTTACTTTTTAGTGCACTTATATGAATAAAAGGTTTCTTTATTTTTTTTTTTAATTTTCTGCTGCTAATTGAAATGTTAAAGCATAGATTTCTGATTTGATTTAAGTTTTGTTTTTAGATTTCAATGAATTATTCTGACTGGACTTAGTTTCTATTCAGTTTCCAGCATCATCTTGTATTTGAAAATTTTAACAAAAAATATAAATGTCTTTATTGATCTTAACATTTTGTGGTTTCTATTTTATCCATTTTATGTATATTGTGGTTTTCTGTAATTTAATTAATTTAAATATATTTGTAGATTTCTGGCTAGGTTACTAGGCATCAAAATATTACAGTCAATGACCATAATGTGATAGTTTATCATTACAAAAACAGAAGTCTCAAACAATTACTATTCACTTTTTGCTCATAAAATATTTAAATTAAATGTCTTTCAATTTTTTAACAACAATTTTTATATTCTTTTCTCATATTTGCTTTTATTTTCTTATTTTTTAGCAGATTTAACAAATAATAGTAGTATTCAAGATGCTTTTGTTATTGCCGTGGAACAACAAGCTAAAGAACGGCTGGAGAAGTTATCAGCCTTGCAGAAAATCAGACCTATAGACATGACCAAATTATCCGAACTCTCAGATGCACCTGACATAAATGGAGTTGTGGAGAACAATTCAATTTTTGTGGCCTCAGTGCCAACAAACAATACTTCATTGACCAATGGCCTGAAATCAGTCAATGGTGATCGGCATAGCTGGAACAACGAAAATTGGTCGAGTCTTGACACTCCTTCTAGTGATTTGGATACATCAACTAAGGAAAGTATTTCACCTGAGGATGAATTAATGACATTATCACCACCATTGGTTAAAATTAATTCAATTACTCCAGAAAGTGTTTATCAAGCTCCAGACAAATCAACAGATGCATTATTAAATCATAGTGGAAGCCAGGATTCTTCAGATGACAATGATAATTGTAGTGTGACAATGTCTGAAATCAAACATGGATTACATAGGGAAATGGCTGTAGATTGCCCAGAAACTTTTATAGGTACAGCCAAAGCTCCACCAAGATATCCTCCTATGAAGACTCCAGAGACCACGCCTGTTAAAAAAAATAAACATGATCGAAACAATGTCACTCCAACCAGTACTTTACAAAAAACTTCTAAAGAGGAACAGTTGGAAAGAATTCGAAAATATCAGGAGGATTTAAAAAAACGGAAAGAACAAGAAGAAAAATTAGCAAAGGAGGAGGAATTTCTTCGTTCTTCTATTAGAGGGTCCAAAAAATTGCAAGCTCTCGAGAGTAACCCACCAAATCAAGGCATTCCAAATACTGCATTCCAATCAGATGATGAAACTGATTTGACTCAAGAAGAAACTTTTATTGCAGAGTCACCACCAGTGAAAAGAGCTTTCGGTAAGTCATCTTATTTATTTTTAGAGCTGAAAAATAAAATATCTCTTTCACTCATATATATTTAAATATTACAATGGAGTTTTGTGCATCTAATGCTTTTGTATGTAAGTTGTTTTCAGTAGGGATTAATTAAGGGAATTAATGCGGATGGTGATTCATTGTCAAATTATTTGATGTTAATGAACTTACATGAATTATATCGACAGGATATATATTGAAGTGATCGCTTTCATAGCATCTCTTATAATGATTGATAAGCATAGAGCAGTGAATAAAATATTGAAACGGACATTTAGAAAGTGATCAAGAAAATTTATTTAGTTATGTAGCATATTTGGTAAGCTAATAGTCTCAAATCATTGTCTATATATCTACATACATGTATGTGTGAATGTTTAAATACACATTAAATTAATAGACATGTTTATTTATCAAATAAAAGTTCAAGTTAGGCAATCTTTATTTTCACTTATAAATCATCTTTAGTATAGCGGGATGGGGTATCAGGGTGGAGTGAACCTGTGGCGATTGAAAACCATCATCAACCCCAGTTCAAAAATAAATATTTCAAATAATTTAAAGTAATGTTTAAGGATGAAAAAATAGATAAGTATTATAAGAGCAGAGATCTCTCTGAGAGAGACCGAGTAACTTCTTAGAACATCTGCAAGTATAATTAACCGTACATCAACCAGCATTATCAAAGTAAGTATAAGTACTCATCAATAAAACCATTCAGCATCATGAATGTTCCATCACAATAAATCAACAGTCAAACTTGTGGCTGGATTTGAAATGGGTCTACTATAGACCAGACTAACTATTGAGCCCTTGCCAGCTTGGTGCAATTATTTAAACCATTGATTTGGATGCACCAGCTTAAATGCTCAGCCACCTGAATATACAAACCAGAAAAATAATAATGCTGGGATATTAGAACATGCTATTAATGTACTGGCCAACAATAAACTTAATTTCTAATAGACTAAAGTGAATAAAATGTAGGGCAAAGACTTTGAAGAATATAATCCTTACACCAAAATCAGGACAATATTATACTAGAATGCCCCTGCATTAATTTACACCCCTATTTATATATCAGACTGTTATGCTCAAATCTAGCTCAGAGAACAGAAGCTCTATTACTGGATTATGATCAAGAGATGATGTCAACATACATTAGCTTAAACTCTTTTAGAATTAAGTTAATGGAATAATTTTTGTAATGAAATATAATTACAAAAAAAATAAAGTTAAGGTTTTTAGAATATGGCTCTACACATATAAAAACCTTCTGATTTTGATTGATATATAAAATTCAAATTACTACATTGATTACAATACTTCTTGGTATGTTTCCATGCAACGCATATATCGATATGCACACAGATGCGTGTTTATAATATACAATGAATACATATTTGAATTGACATTTAATAATAAAAAAATTATTAAAATTTACATGTATTATACTTGACAAGCATTGATATATATATATATATGCACACACACTTGTGTGTGCATGTAATTTCTGAACATATTTGATTTGTTACAAAATAAACATTTAGTTGTCACTTCAAAATGAGATAAAATACAGCAATGGATTTTTATAAAACATATATATATAACTAACTAACATAAATTGAATTCATTTTTTTTATCATATTTGAATTTATCAAAATAAATTATTAAAAACATTGAAAGTATATAAAAATTAATTATTTTTTTGAAAAACAAATATATAATGTTTATGAATTGTTTCTTTACCTTTTGATTAGTTTTTTTTTCTTTAAAAAGTACTATCTTATAACAGTCTCTACCTAGCAAATAGCTGTTGATTAAAATTTATAAACATCTTTAAAAATAATACAGCAGGTATATATATATATTCTTTTTCTAATCTAAAAGATTTTGGAGTTTTAGAAATGTCTATGAATCAATCATTTTATTCAAGCAAAGGTTATTTATCTTTTAAAATATTTAGATTTTTAAATGTAATACTGCTCTATATATGTCACATTTTTTTGAATTATTTTAAATAACACTTCACCTCCTTGTAATGTTACATTCAGCATTAGTCTGAAAATATTCTTGAAAGCCATGTTCAATGTAAAGTTATTTGAGCTGATTTATATGCTCACCTCCTAGATATAAATACTTTTGTAATAATAAAATGCATAAATAATCGTTAACCAAGGCTTAGTAGAATTACTTATATATAACAGCCACAAATCTAAAATAGGAATTGGCCTAACTCTCTCTATAGACATAACATAGTGATTATTTGTACATATTTCCTGTAATTAAATCCATAAGATGAGAGCTTGTTAAAACGCATCTCCTGTAAAGCGTTAATGATTACTTGTACAAATACCTCCATAATTAAGTGAATTAGATATATTTTATTTTAATTTGATTTATCATCATAAATAAAGATATAATTAAGTTAATATATTTCATTCTCTGTCTCATTATTAATCCAATTCAATTCAACTATTTATTTATAGAAGTTATGCATTAATTAGTTAATTAGATAATAGATTCAGTCAATAAGAGCAATTTTAAGCTGGAATTTCATGTTTCTCCCTGACCTATGTTGGCTGCAAAGAAAAGTTATGCGACTGTACTCTCAAGCATGTCATCCTTAGGGCATTGAGTCTCGAAGCATGGATGAATGAGTTGAAATGTGGTCAGTCTCAAGATATCACCATCTCACACTGAACAGTTTTGGTCTCTTTGCATGGACTCTTGATTCTGTTACGTGAATGTACATACTTGACCATTACACATATAATGAGTGAAGAGAAAATAGCAGCATTCGTGATTCATCTTCTTCTGAGTTTGAAGAGATGCATTGCCTATCTCAATTTCAGTTGATGGGCCATAAAACAGCCTCTCGGTGCACTTTTGCTGTATGATCATCAATCCACTGAGCCAAAAAAACTTTGATAGCCATTATTTTAGGCAGACAACACACTTTCTTAAACGTTGTAAGATTAATGAAAACATAGTTTGAGTACTCAAATACTGACTGGCATAAGAAATTTATATACAATTCCTTCTGGTGCATGTATCTATTATGGCTATCTGCACAGACCCATCATTCAAATACCTCTTCATTAGTTTTGAATAATCCTGTTTTACATTGTATTACAATCAGAAAATTTAGTGATTGTTCAGTCAACTACTACTTCTCTATGCTTCTGATGTGAATTTTTTGTTCAAAGTCTTTATTTCTGTTATTCAGTATATTTTCATTATTATTCCAATGCAGGCACAATAATAAATTATGAAACCTATTGCAGATTAATATGTTTAAAATAAAGTTATCACAGATTTATACATGAATATGAATACCAAATAGCTCAGCTGCAATACATGTGGTTTATAAAGCTTGATTTGACGTTGTTGGTAGAGCATCCAACTTGGGATCGACAGATCCCAGGAGCGCTCAAACTTCTTATGAATTCCTAACCAATAAAGCAATGTACCTTTTTATATATATAATAAAAATTAGCAATTTGTGATCACACATTTTTTCAATTATGCATTTTTTTTTTATTGGCATACTTATTATTTTTGCAATAATTTTATATAAAAAAATTTATAAATGAAAAATAAATAAAAAATATAAAAATTACTATTGACTTCAATGAGAAACTTGGTCTAATGATTTTATTAAAAGGCCTACACTTATTTATCTTCTGTTACGTTCAATAGTATTTTCAATTGTTCAATAAAGAACCAGGTAGCTTCTGTGAGTATAGGTTTCTTATTCCTTCATTTTTTCACTGCCTAATGAATTAATTTATCTTCCAATTGTTATCACCATTTAAAAGTAAAGCCTTATTGTGCTATGATTCTAATTAAACACTATTTCTGTTGAATTGTGTTGATCGTAAATTCAATCAGACTGGGACTAGATAGGAATTTTATGCACACTTTTTGCATCTGTTGATTACTAAGGCTTGTGCTTTGTGGCACCACTGTCTTCTAAGTGTAGGTAGTCTAGAGGTAAATTCAGGGGAAAGGGCGCAAAATGTAGTCAAGGAAGATAGGACAGAATATGGTTTTAATGGAGTGTCAGGAGATATGGGTGGAGAAAGTAGTAGTGCAATGAAGATGATTAGCCAGAGAATAAGTAAGATAGAGGAAGAAGTGAAAGACATAGAAGTAAAATTAAAATTGTTAGAGATGGAGTGTGAACAGATAAAGGAATTATTGAGTAGGAATGATAAGGAAGAAATGGATAAGGAGGTCCAAAAGGTGGTAGAAGATATTACAGATGGAGTAGAAAAAGTAGACTATGAGATAGTATTGATAGGAGATTCACTAATTAGAGAATGTGGGGATATAATTGCAAGGGAAAATAGAAGCAGGTATGTAAGAGTATGTTTGCCTGGAGCTAGAATTAATAAAGTAAGAAAGCAAGGTAATAGAGACATGTTTGTTACGGTAGGGACTAATTTGTCAGAGCCATCAGAGAGAGTAATAGATGAGTATGTAGAATTGATTAGGAATTTGAGTAAGATTAAAGGAAGAGTAGGTGTAGTTGAATTATTACCAAGATTTGATAAGGGGCATTTGTTAGGTAGGGCATGTTCTATAAATGAGAGATTGAAAAAATTGTGTGAGAGAAATAATGTTATGTTTGTGGATGTATGGGATTGGTTTATTGAAAAGAGGGAATTGTATAGTAAAGATGGATTGCACTTAGGAAAACAAGGAAGTGAAGTTTAGGGAGTCTGATGTTTAAAGAATATAATTCGGGAAACTTTTAAAGGGGGTGGGCTTTTAAATTTTAGTATTATCAAAAAAAAAGAAGAATGGATGGGATGTAAGAAATAAGCAAAAGATAGTTGTTTTAGATAGTGTAGATGTGGAGAGGGAATGGATCTGTAAGATTAATGCTAAGACAGTTTTTTATAAATGTAATGGCGAAGAAAGAATCAAAAGAATTTATAAAAGAGTAGTTAAGAAAGAAGAAATTGTTAAAATTGGGTATTTGAATGTGCAAGGTTTAAGGAAACCAGAAAAGTGCCTGGAATTAAACAAAGCAATTGAAAATGAAGAGCTTGAGGTATTAGCAGTAGAGGAAACACATCTAAGAGGAGAAGAAGAGCCTATTTCGGAAGATTTGGTATGGCAGGGTATAAATAGAAAAGAAAAAAAGGGCGGTGGTATAGGTGTTATATCGAAAAAGTATTTAAATATTGTTAAATGTCAAGAACATTTATGGTTTGAAATAAGGTTGGGTAGAGAAGAATGGATGGTGGCTGTAGTATATATAGCCACTGGAGATAGTCAAACTGTAGTGGAGTGGAACAGTAGCATATAGAATGCCTAGTTAAAGATATACAGAGTTTTAAAGAAAAGGGGAAGAGAATAATGGTTATAGGGGATATGAATGGGCATATTGAAGAAATTGATGATGTAGATAATAAGAATGGTCAGTTTTTGAAGGAATTTTGTCAAAGAGTGAATTTGAGAATTAGGAATTTATCAAATATTTATGAGGGACAATATACATGGTCTAGGGATAATATATTTCACACAATAGATTATGTATTGGTAGAGAAAGAGGGAATGAATAAAATACGAAAAATTAAGGTGTTTGATAATGAAGAGAGAGTATGTAATAGTGATCATAACTTTATTGTAATAGAAATGGTTAGTAATGTGATGGAGGATAGAAATAAAGGTAGAAACAATAGTGAAAGATGTGGGTGGAGAATGAATGATAAGAATAAGTTGGAAGAGTACAAAATACAAGTTGAAGAAGCCATGGAACAGTTGGTTGGGGATGAGTATAAGGACTGATGTGGTGAAATAGAAAAAGTGGCAAATAGGGTTTTAGTTGAAAATATGCCGAAGAATAAAAGTAATAAAAAAATGAGTTAGTAAAAATGCAAAAGGGAGGAAAGAAACATGTAGAGAATATAAGTGTGCTATTAAGAACAAAGAAAGTGAAAAAGATATTAATGCTAAATGGGAAAAGTACTTAGAAAAGAAGTTGGCTAAAATGGATAATTATAAAGAGAGGATGAAGTTGAATAGTAAATTGTTGGAGGATATTAATAAAAGTGGAAGAGGTGAGAGTAAAAAATTTTGGATTATATTAAAAGGAGAAATGTAGGGGAGAGAGAGATAGTAATAATAGATGATGAGAGAATAGAGTATAGCTCTAGAGAAGAATTAGAGAGAATCTTAAATAGATATATAATGGATATAGAAAAGGTGTTAGATGTGAAGGACTCAGTGATAGAAAACATGAAAGCATTTATTAATGGGAATATTAGATTCACAAAAAATGGACTGAATGAGGCAGGGAAGAGATTGAAAAATGGAAAGGCAAGAGGTTTAGATGGATGGGCAGCAGAGATGGTAATGAATTTAGGGCATAGAGCAAAAGTAAAGTTATTATCATGTTTTAATAACATGGCACACAAGATAGTTTTTCCAGATAGTTGGAGTAATACAAGAATAAGATTATTATTTAAAGGAAAGGGTAAGGATCATAGAAAGTTAAATAATTATAGACCGATAGCAATAACATCAGTTTATATAAAGTTTTTCATATATGGTGGCTGGAAGAGTTGTAAAATGGATGGAAGAGAATAATGTAGTGGGGGAAATGCAAGGAGGTTTTAGGTCAGATAGACATATAGTAGATAGTTTCTTTGTAGTTACACAATTTATGGATATGAGTAGGAATTCGGGTAGATTATTATATATGAGTTTTATAGATATAGAAAGGGCATATGATAGAGTAAATAGAAATAGATTATGGGTAAGTTTAGCCAATTTGGGAATGGATGAAGTTTTAGTAAATATTTTAAAGAAATTATATGAAAATAATTACTATATTTATCAATTAGGGGATATAGAATCAGTTAAAGTTAAAAATGGGGTGGGACTAAGGCAAGGATGCCCTATGTCACCTATTTTGTTGTTGTTGTATTTGAGTGAAATGAAGAAAGCAGTAGAAAGACTAGGAAGAGAAGATAGAGATACTGTTAATAGGTGGCAAGGGAGTATATACTTTGTTGGGTCTCCTTTTTGCGGATATCTTTTTGTGTGCAGAAAGAAGAGAAGATATGGAAATTATTCTGAGGAGATGTGCAAGGATGGGTAAAGAGATGGGGATTAAATTTAGTGGGAAAAAAACAAATATAATGCTGGTTAATACTGGGGAAAGAGATGTAGAATTTTTATTGGGGGATATAAAATTAAGTGTGGTGGATAGATATAGGTATTTGGGAATCATCTTATGTAATTAGGAAAATTGCTTGGATGAATGGGAGAAAAAATTGGTAAATGAAGCAAAGAAAAGAAAGGGTTTGGTAAAGAAACTAACAGTGTTTTCATATAATAAATATGATGTAGCTAGAATTGTATGGAAGGGAGTTGCAGTAGTAGGGTTAACATATGGTAATGATGCATTATGTGTTAGTAAAGGGGTTTTAGATTATTTAGAGAAAGTACAAAAGGAAGTAGGAAAACATGCATTAGATGCAGAGGTGTGGACAACAAAGAAGGCAATTCAAGGAGTAATGGGATGGTCAAGTTTTTATAAGAGAGCTGCAAAAAGTAATGAAAATGTTTGATGGGTTGCAGTTTATGGATAGTAAAAGAATAACCAAAATAGTGTTTAATTGGGTTATGGGTAAAGGGCAGGTAACAAAATGGGTGAGAAAGGGTAATGCAGTATGCAAAAGATTTGATTAAAGAATTTATATCAGTATACTTGTATAAAAGGTGGGATGAATGTGTTAGGAGGATTGTTGAGTGTTATAGTGGTAAGGAATGGGATAAAAGAATAGATGCATTAATAAAGAATAGGAAGTTGGAGAGATGGAGAACTAGTATGGAAGGTAAGAAGAGTTTAAATATATATAGAAATAAACGGAACATTGGGTGCGAGTTAATTTATGATAATAGTAAGGAAAGTAGTTTATTGTTTAAGGCTCGAACGGGATCTTTAGCAACAAGAGAATATACATGTAAATGGAAAAATATGGGTGATTTACTGTGCAAATTGTGTAACGAAGGTATAGAAAATATTAGGCATCTGTTGATTGAATGTAAATGCTTGAAAGCAGAAAGGGTACAAATAATGAAGTTATGGGAGAATAAATATGAACAAAGTGATTATACAGAAAGTGAGTTATTGGTTTTTATGCTGAGTTTGGGAAAAGATAAGGGGAATTTAGATATAAAGGCCATAGTGTTGATGAAGATTATGTTGTGGAAATGGGATGGAGCAGATTATGGGAAAGCTTAGGGTGGGGAATGGAAGGGGATGGTAAAGTGGCTAACAGCTTTCCTTGGGCGTAGTTGCTGAGAGATTCCTGACTCCATTTAAGGAGAAGATACATCACATCACATCACTGCTCATTGGGTGCTATTTTCTAAAACCACAGACATGAGGATACACTCAAAGTTTAACAAACATGTTGATTAATTAAGGTATTAGTCTCTTACATTACAAACAATAATTAGCTTAATGTGTGTTTTGAAAGAAAAAAACTCTTAAGAAAATGGAAAAAGAAGAAATAAAAAGAAAAAATTCTTTCACTATTGAATTGATATTCTTGATGCTGATCTTATCCAAAATTTATATATATTAAAATATTGTAAAAATACAGCAAATTTTGGAGCCATTTATAATGAAAAGATAAAATAATGATCCCCAAAGGATCATTTTGGAGAGTTTGGAACTAATGAATGGTTGAATAGTTTGGAAGCGAAACCACATGGAATATTAGTTGTTTTAAAAAAGTTTTTGTTCTCTGCAAGAGAAACATATGAAGTTGAAAGCAAAGGCTGAAATTAGTGGATTTTTCTATTCATCTTTTTGATAAAATTCCAAGGCAACACATAATACTATGTATGCCTTTTATCTTTCAGATTTGATTGTTGTTGTTGTGGTTTTAAAAGTAATTAAGTCTTATTTTGTACTTATACAACATTCATCATAGAAGTGAACTGAAATTAATGTAAAAAATAAAATATTAACTTTGCAAATAGTCAAATATAAAAGGCTTCATTTAGTCTTTAGAATAAAAAAGTTTTAGAATGATTTATTAATTTCTTTCAAAAATTAACATTTTTCATATATCATTAATAAAGCATAACTTCAAATGATGAAATTTTTTTAAAATATTAAAATTAATTTATAATTATAAATAAATCAACAAAATATTGTAAGAGTGTTTGACAATTACATCTTTTTTTCCTCTCTAAAGACAATGAAGTCATTTGCTGTTAAAAGGTTACTAAAATCTCATAAAATTTAAATATAAATATCATGTTTTTATTTACAAATGAATCATTAATAACTTTATAACAAAAAAAAAATGATAAAAAATAAAAATTTTTGTTTTCACGATGGAAAGAAAAGGCAATGGAGACAATCTCTTCTTAATATGTGAGCAGTCTTTTTTTGCTTGGTTCCAGATATATTCTGTTGTTTGAAATTTTTATTACCATTGACTCCTGATATCTAAGTATTTTAGTTAGAACTAATAATTCATTAAAAATCATTTAATTAAAATTTCTGACATCTAAAAGTTCTCAGTGGATTCCATTATTCGCAGACGTTATTAGTTTGACAACTGACAGAATATTCACATTAAAAGTTAAATTTGCCTCTACGTGGACTGATAATGGAGATAAATGAACTTTGTCCATAGTTTTTTTTTTCTTCTCATGTGTCATAGCATCAGCCGGGAAGCGAACCCGCTAACCCGGGACAACTGCTTGTAAAGTAGCCGTCACTGACCTCTCAACCACCAATGCTTGATTCTTTGTCCATTGTTTATTGTAGAAATGTTTAATTGCTGCTATGGTGGCCATTGCCTGTATGCATTACGCATCAATAGAATCACTGTTTATATACCGAACTATACCACCAGAATAAGCTAATTGTTTTCTTTTTTCTATAAAAAATCACAAATAAAAAAATGGAATACATTTGAAAATGTGAAAATTTTATTTATTTAGAAAACTAATATGAAATTACCAATATCTGCGCTTACACCTATAATCAGAAAAACTTAATATTATACTGAATTTGTACTGATTGAGGCTTAGAGTTTTCGAGGGCAAAGTATGTTCATAGTATTGTACTTATTGAGGCTTAGCTTTCAAGGGTGATATGTCCTTATATTCATAGTATTAATGCTATGAATATGAAAACATACCTCACTCTTGAAGGTGCTAAGCCTCAATAAGCACGAATTCAGTATAATATTAAGCAAAGTGTATTAAATATTTTAAATTACAGTATAATATGAAATTAATATATTTTCATAATAAAACAAATTATTAAAATAACATGAAAACAAAATAATTTATTTTGAAAATGAACCTAAAGTAAAAATTTCTATGGAAAAATTTATACTGGAAAATTGTGAAAACAAACCTAAAATATCTGTGGAAAAAGTTAGATGCTAAATGTAGTGTGAATGCTGTTGAGGAACAAATTAAGTAGGTCTTGATTTATTATGACTTATTGTAGCTGAGAAAATTTCAATCCCTGACAATATTTGAAACTTTTTTTTTGTTAGATTTATAAGCATAGTTATATATATATCCACGAGAAAAAGAAACATTCTCTAGAATTTCACACATTCACTTGCAATGTATTTTTCCATTCAAATTACAGTAATGAAAAAATCTTTACCACTTCCGTAAGTTTTTTCCAGCATGGCAGAACCACAGTGGCTTACCCTGACAATAAAATTCTTTCAACAATATTTTGTCATAAATTTATCAATGCTGCTACTTGCAAATTTAAAAATAACTGAAGTTATGCAAATCATATGCAGATAAGTACTGACCCAAGTTCTAATACTACAGCGCCACCCAATGCTGTAGCATGAAATTAATGACAGTCAAAATCCATCTTTAATTTTTTTAAATGAATTTTTTTTAATTTTCTTTTCTAATTCAATTTATTATAGAATTGAGTGTTACTGCCATTAATAGTTGTAATCAAATCCTATCTACAATTTCTTTAAATGAAAGTTTTGCTCAATCATATTTCTTTTTTTTTCTCTCTCTCTCTCTCATTGCAAAAGTATAATAATTTCAGATTTGTTTTTTTTTTAAAAAAAACAACAACATTATTTTCATGTTTTCAAACATATTAGATTTTTCTCTTTTTTCTGGTTTTGATTTTTTTATGGTTAAAAAAAAGGACGGAGGCTCCAATAACAGAGTATACAAGCAATGAGCATTAGTACTGTTTCGTTTTATGTCATGATATATTTATTTTCTAGAGTATATCTTAAAGCTTATGGATTTGATTATAAAAAGAAAATATTGAACTTTATTTTAATTTGATATTTGTCAGTTGTTTTTTGCTCAGATTTGTTAATTTCCTAAAATAAAGTTAATTATATTTTTTTTGGCATTTTATTTTTACTTAAAGCTTAACTTAGGATTACTCAGAATAAAGATGAGTAGATAAACAGGGCTTCAGTTACAAGTTTCAAAATCTAATGTTAGATTTATACTAATCTAATAAAAAGGGAGAAAAATGACTTGGAGGCTTTTAATATGAAGAATAAAAAGGATAATAGTAAAGGTACAAAAATAAAAAGAGAAAAATATCACTCTGGAAAAAAAGATTTTAGGGATATATTTTAGAAATCCTTTAGCCTCTTTTTTAAAATACTATTCCTATTTATATGTAAAAAGATAGTTCAGTTTTTTGTTTTTTTTTTAGAAGAGAAGCATATATAATGAAAATTTTCTGGTTTTCCAGATATTATAAACTTAATGTTATGGACAATACTATATATTAGAACTAATGAAGAAAGAAATTACTAATTCATTTTGTTTTACAGTTTTCTCTGATCACTTTCATGCAATAATCGGATAAATTCTTTATGAGTATTATAACTTTATCTTTCTTATTGCCTTGCCAAATTCATATAATATTATTATCTGTGTTCTTTATTACTTTTTACAATGCTTTTTTTACAATCCACTATTGACGGTTTCGATTGCACCAGCAATTTTCTTCAGAACTATAACAAACACAATACAAATATACATGAACATATCATTTTACAATGTAAAATATAAAGTATAAATATATAATGTTAGAGTTAAATATTTAAAAAATATAATTAGTAAAATAAAAAATAAATCAAATAAAAATAATATATATTTATAATTATAAGAAGTATTGATTGATAAATATAGAATATAAAAAAGATTAAAATGTATAATATATAAAAAGGTAATAATTGTATAGAGAGAAATATAAAGATTTATGTGGGTATATAAATAATGATTATAAGAAAGGAGATGTGTGTATATAAAATGTAAAATTATATGTTCATGTATAGTGGATTATAAAAAAGCATTGTAAAAAGTAGTAAAGAACTTAGATATTAATATTAGATCAGATAAATCAGAGAAACAAATGTTTTAATCTTTGAAAAAAATCTTTACTGCTATATTATAAGTACAATATCTTTGATCTGGCATCTTCCAGTTTGGTATTCCAGACACTTTTTTTGTCAGCCATCATGAAGTGCAAAAATATGCATATGCATAATTTGAACAGAGAATAAATACTCTAATAAAAATGCAATATTTACATTAATGTACCCATGTTTTGTGTCATCTCTCTGGCTCACATAGTACATGTTCTAACATCTAGTAATTATTGATGGTTCAAGTTTACTATAGATAGCACTAGAATAGAAAATTATTTTATGTTGCAATTGTAGAAATTAAAAAAATCTCATTCTTAGTTATAGTGTTGAATAGATCCGTGGGTTGTAATTCAGATGCAAGTAATAGTTTTGCCGTGGAACACAAAAATCTCTCTAACAATCCACAAAGTTTAACTATTAAAAAAAATAAAATGGATGACGGGGTTATACATCTGTAGGCTGTGTTGATTGAATTATATTGTTTCATCATTTATCTGTGATATGAAAAAGCAAAAAAAAAAGTGTTGGGTTTGTCCTCAAAACAAATGATTATCATAAAAACTATAAATGATAGCTTCCTTTCCTGAAGTTGAAATCGTAAAATCATGTTTATCTAAGTAAAAAGCAGAATCGTTTGGCTTGTGAATCAACCTGAAACAATCATTTTTAAAAAGCATAACAGACGGTTTCTAGAAATATTTATGATATGATGATTTATTTGAATGAAGTTGTATTGATAAAAATAAACAATAATTAGTCGATAATGTAAATATCATTATCAATAAATAAATAATCAAAATAAGATTGAAATCATCATTCTTCTCCAATCTCTAGCATCTCTTCTCCACATCACCCCTGCACACTTTCTTATTTTGTCCATTCATCTCACATGTGGTCTCTTTCTGGGTCTTTTACAATTTCTTGGAATTCAGTTTGAGATTTCAATTGTCCATCTATTATCATTTTTTCTAGCAATATGTCCAACCCAACTCCACTTCAGCCTTTTAATTTTTTCAATGAGGTTAGTCACCTGTTTGTTCTCTTACCCATATATTGCATTTTCGATCTCTTCTTGTTACTCCCAACATGCATCTCTCCATACTTCTTTAAGTGATCTGAAGTCTTTGTATTGCTCTTCTATTAACTATCCAAGTCTCATATTCATAAGTAAGAACTGATAAAACACATTTATTAAAAAGATTGAAATAAACAACTATTAATAACTATATTATAATATTTATCGAACCAGCTTTCATCTCAATTGAGACCTTCTCAGAATATGATAGTAATATCATTATCCAACTGTGCCGTTTATTACAACAGTAGATTGATAATCTTTGAATTAATTTTCAACAGTGGGAAAAAAAAACCCATATGCGATTTGGTCAAGTGAATGAAACTTTGTACTCAACCTGTCATTTGGATGCTTAATATCATGTGTTCTCTCCTGTTATACAATAAATACCACCAGAATTTATTGTAGGAGACCCACAAGAGGCAAATGTGAATGAAGGATTAGAGAAAGTAGCCTGGTAGTAGATGTGTTAGAATATATTAATTTGAAAATGGCAAATAAATTAAAAAATAACAATATGTAATATATATATAGGTATATTCGTGTTTCATGGCTTGGTCTATATAATTATTACTAAACTTATGTTTAACTTTTAGTCTTTTTCCTTTTTTTTTCTCAATATATAAAGTCCAGTTTACTTATGTGTGGCTGCTATGCTAAGTTTATAGTAAAAGAAAGAAATCATTTACATATTTTTGGCTATTTTTATTTTATTGTGAATTTCATTATATGTAATTAGTCGATTTTTGTGAATATCACTACCCAACTGTGCTCCTTGTCACAGTAATAGATTGGCTAATTATTATATATATTTTTACATTTGTCACAATATTAAAAATTAATATCCATAATTTAATGTGAATTTAAAATGGAAATTTTATTATGAATTTTAAAATGCAGTCAATGTCATAGAACCTCTTCTAATTTTCTTTTCCTTGTTTGTTTACTGGAGTTAAAAAAAAAAACTTGCAAATAAGTGAAAACCAGTAAATAATAATAGCTAAAAGGTATATAGAAACTGGATTAACTTGAAAGATTTCTATCAGCTCAATGTGAACTTTGACTGATTGGTAGTTTTGTAAATAATATTTACAATTCTCCTGTGACTCAAGACTTATATTTCATGCTTCAATTATTCTTCATATAAAGTATAGTATTTTTTATTATTAATAATAATCCAAATTATGATGCTTAATTATTAGGAGCTTGCTGAGGAGGCAAATTTCTGGTTCAGTTATCCATTGGGAGACGTAAAAAATAAGAAAATGGAATATTACTCTATTGGTCAATAAATGGTTATAGCTATTATTAGTTAGAAAATAGAAATCATAAGTTAATTTGGGTTAATAAGATGAGTATTGATGTATGTAAAATGATGCTGCTGTCAATGACTGCCTTATACTCCTAAAGGTGCTCAACTGTTTAATTATCTCAGTAGGGTTCTTGCTTTTAATAGCTTTCAGAAAGTGATATTGGCCAGGTTTAGTATTGGGGGAAAAACAAAATACTGATCATTCTTGCTGAAATGTGCTAAATTAAAAGGAATACTTCATCACATACCGAAAAAATATTAAAAACATAAAATGGCCTTTTCGGTGCTAAACATCATCTTTTCTTTTTTTAATCAAAATCAACCATTATGTTATATAGAGCTCACAAAATACAAGCTTATTAAATTAGGTCATGTGACATCTGACTTGATTTTCTTGTAAATCAACCATTATATTCAAAATAAAAATGGAAATACGAAATTATACCTTAAAATGGTCTTCCACAACCCTATTAATACTGAATCTATATTGTTAATGATATATGCATCTTTAACTGTACATTTCCTGTCAATGCAAACCATCTGTACCTCTTTAGAATTAAAAAATAGGATCAAATATCTTTTTAATATTCTAAAAATACTAATGATACTTTAGGGATCTATTTTAACTTTATTCTGAATATATATTTGCTGCTTTAACCGTATATTAATGCTGGCTCCTGATTTGCCTCGACATAAGAACAGATTAATTTCTGACATTTACATTGGCAATGTGTTTGTGATCAATTTTATATTTACTATTATTGAATGATTGGTTTTATAATCTCTTTTTTCATATAATTGTTTTATTTTTGCTATCAGAATATATATAAAGAAAGGCTACCCAATATTTTTTAGCATTAACTTGATTTCACTTTATCTTATAAAATCACTTTACATGCTTTAACAATGCCTTATTTGTTGTAACTTTTTTTCTTTTCTCGTATTATATTTATCATTGGTATCTTTTTTTATAACATTCAAACTTCCACAAATTATCAGTCTTGTATAAGAAAGCTTTGAGTCTTCCATATTTACATCCTGGATATATAAATGATTTAGGATTGGTAGCATATTAAATATTAACAGGTTCAATTTGTATAGAATAATCTAATATATTACACTTTATTAACTAATCAAGGTGTTTAATGCATTTTCTATCTTCACATTTAATAGATCACTTGTGTTAGTTGCAAATAAAACATATATATATATATTCTTTTTATCATCATTCGGTATGAGTTTCATACTTTTTTCTTTAATATTATTTATTACTAAACAACCGATTACACCACTTAGTGAAACTCTCTTCAACCACTATCACCATTGTTCCATTTTATTATATTCCTCATTGAACGAGGTAATAATATCTGTACTAATTTCATTGAGATAAACCACTGTCCACTGATCCCTGCAATTTATTGACATGTAATGAAAAAGTTTTCCTTACCTACTATATTAAATCAATCAATGGTAGTGAAAATAAAAACAGTTCTAAGAAGTGTTCATATCTTGTTTATCTAATTAAAGTTAGGAACCAAGTAGCTTTTATTTCTATAATAATAATGAGAGAATGAACATTAATGTAAGATTAAACTAGACTATATATTCATAACAAATAAAGTAGATCCTCTAAAATCGTCACTATTTTTACAATACAAAAAGATATTTAGTCATGTTTTAATCCTAAAGAAATATAGATTATACACTGAACACAATGATAGGAAATGTAAAATTAAAAAGGTATTATTTATTAATAATGCAGATTGGTAATTAATTAGTAACTCTTAAAGCTTTAGTCAAATGAAGTTTGCAGCATATGCACTTAAATGTACACCTTCATGTTTTTATTTTGGATAGAACAGTTCCGTTTGCTCAGAACTGAAAATGCACTGTAGTTGTTACATTTTCATTTACCATTGTCAAACTCCCTCCACTCACAACTTTGACACCATCCATTTCAGATAAATACAATAATGATTATTACTAATCATTCTCGAAACTAGAGATTATCTCTAACACAGATATAAACTTTAAACCTCAGTTAAAGATTAATATATCTGATTTTTTTCAATTTATACACACACGGAGTTATTCACCTTTCTCTGTCCCATATGTAATATCTTAATAGATATAATAAACACCTCCACACTTCCCCATTCTTTTTAAATTCATATAAATAAAGATACAATAAAAGACAAATGACCCAAGTTTTCAACATTTGCTCTCTACATGAAACTATATTAATAGTACTTTTAATTTATTACATTTTTTTATCATATATATATATTACAAATATAACAACTTTAAAGGTTTGCTAAGAAATAATAAAGTTTAAAGCATATGTTTGGTTCTTGAAAGTAAGTTTAAAATTTAATGTATTTCTAAATTGCTGCAAATTTTAATTATTAATAGTTCTACTCGTGTAAAAGAAAAGGCTATGATTAAACCGTAAAAGTAGTTGTTATAATGATTTATACATTATTGTAAAAGATTGTTATATATTTCAATAAGACACAAAAATGTATTGTGAAATTATTTGATTCCTGATCAGAATAGGGGACAATGCAATCAGTTTTGTAATAATCTGATAAAAAATTCAAATTTTTAGCAACCAAACAAGGAATTAATATTCAATAATTTTAAAGTGAATAACTGTATGAAATTAAAATCATTATAATTGACAGAGTCAGCAACAGCTGATAAATTATGGGCCCAAATATGTTGGAAGTAGATGAAGTAATCTGGGCATGAAACTGGTTACTGGATTCAAAATGGGATATAATTTTGAAGAAAATAAAAATGTTGTTTGCAAACAAGTCTTTTGTTTATTGCAAGATATATCCTCCCCAAAATTTAATATATATTAGAGCAGATCTATTGAGATTTTAGACATACGCTGAAGCAAACAGTTATTTGCCTGAAAAAAGATATGGACGTCAGATTTGTGCTATTAAATCCGAAAGTATGCTAAGAACAAATAGTTAAATTGAAATATCAAAAATTAATGGATATAATCTCAAATCAACTAAAGTAAGATATTAAGAAAGCATAAAAAGATGTTAGCAAGAAAAATGTATTTATTGATCCAGAGCTATAATATCATTTATTTTTTCAAAAATTAAATTACGTAAAGACTAATAATTGACTTTAGAGATTTTGTATTATGAAGGGACTAAAAACTGATTTCAAAATGATTACAAGGTGAGTTAGGATTTGGAAAATTTGCTACCAAATCATCATTGTTTTAAAAGCAGTTCAAATCAAAAGCAACTATAGAATAGCATATTTGGATGTCAATGAATTGTATTGACTAATGGATCATATCTATCTACCTATTAAAATCATTCAAACATTATTAATTAAAGAATGCGTTTTGATTGAACTTTTTTTTTTTTTTTACAATCATGACAGACAAAAAAAATTATGACTCTTATTCCCAGGAAGATGTAAAATTGCCAGTCAAACAATACTTGGTAGCTGAAGGCAGAGACTACTAAAAATTTCCTGATTGTGGATATAGGCTGCCATTTGATTAGATACTTACAAGCAGATCACTTTCAAATGAAGGAAGATTGTGCAAACTAGAACTGTATAATAGTAAATGATCATTTTTATATTTTGTGAAGTTTGAATATGTATTTTTTCTATAAGGGTGCAAATATTGGAATCCCAAGTGAAATGGAATTGATTATAAATAAAAAACGAAAGAATAATATTGTGGAGATTGATGATATCAGATAGAGTGGCATGATTAGTTATTCAACTTAAAAGAAGGTAACAAATGTAGTTAATTCAGGCTTATATTCCAACAAGTTCTCATTATGATGAAGAAATAGAAGATATTTATGTAGATGTACAAAATGATTTTAATCAGACCAAATGATAGAAATGAAAGAATACTGGAATTAACAGAAGAACAAAAACTATACATTATGAATTTTTTCTTTGAGAAAAATGCTAAACGGAGATGTATATGGAAGTATTCAAATGATGGAATAGCAGAATTAGATTATATTTTGATTAACAGAAAAAATATATATATATATTTCAAGAGTATAATGTTGTTAATGGATTCAGCATAAGAAGTATTCATCAAATAGTGAGATGAACAATACATATTAATACAAAATTAGAGAAATGAAAATTATTGATTTCAGTAAATTTAAATTAAAAGTTGCAAATCATTTAAAAATAGTAACAGATTTTGAAGATGATTCAGGTTTTAGTAAATCAATAAGAAAAGTAACTGATGTACTATTAACAATCGCAAGAACGATAGCTGGTACCAAAAGCAGCAATCTACCAATATTTTTTCTATTTAGATATGACAGTGCATGAAGAAAAGAAGAAATATGGATTTTTTTTAAAAATGATACAACAAGGACTATTTAGGGTTTTGTAAAATGGTACAACAAAAGAATTAATAATAATATGAAAAAATATTATGAATTGGAAAGCTATAGAAGAAAATAAAAATCATACAAGTTTAAAACAATATTTTACTATTGGAAGGAAAAAAAAGAAGAAAAGATGGAGCTATTATTAAAAAGAGAGATGACATCATAAAATGTGTAGGAGAATTTTATAAAGAATTATAGGAAAATAAAGTACCTCTACAATTATTACATTTGAATTGTCAAGCATTTTAAATGAAGAAATGAAACATGCTTTTAAATCACTGAGGAAAGATGGAATTTACAGGAAATAATGGAATTATAATCGACATCTTAAAACAAGTAGATAAAGTGGGCAAAGTTATATATCAGATGTCTAAATGATAAAAATATGCCAGATGATTGAAAAAATGCAGTAGAAAGTAATATTGATATTTAAAAAAGGTATAATAAAGAAGATATTAAAAATTACAGACATATCATTCTTTTACCAATTCTATGCAAAATTTTTACAAACTAATTACAACTCGTCTACAGAGAACTTTGGATTTTAACCAACAAAAATAACAAGCTGGATTTAAAAGTGGTGTTAGCATAGTGGATTTCATTCGAATATAAAAATAAGTTATAGAAAGAACCAATGAATATGAGTTGCCATTATGCTTTGGATTTGAGACATTTGATTCTATAAGCGTTTCTTTAGTGATTAAGGCATAGGATCATCAAGATATAGACCTGGAATATTGTTATATTCTGGAGAATATTTACCAAAAGGCAACAGCGGTGATCAGATTACATGGTGATATTCAAACTAATATTGAGAAGGATGTAAGTCAGAGTGACTTCATATCTCCAAAACTTTTTTTAGCAGTTTTACAAAAAGTATTTTGTGGATTAAAATGGAAACCAACAAAGTAAAAATAAATGGGGAGTCATCTAGATTTTATAGATAATGTCATTGTTTTTTCAAATGCTTTAGAACTTCAAGGAATGTTGCAGCAGTTACCAGATGAAAGTAAGAATATAGTAGTATAGGTAAATACTAAAAAGACAAGTAATGTTCAGTGGAGTTTCTCAAAAGAAAATAAAGACTGATGATGATGAATTAGAAATAAACAAGTACAAATACAGATTGAACCATAATGGATGAAATTAATCATAGAATTAAACTTGAATGGAGTGCTTTTATTAAAAATAACAATATTAAAAGAAAATATGTCCATGTGTTTAAAAAGAAATGTTTTTAATGGAAATCTTTTACCAGTTTTTTACTTATGGATCTGAAATTTGGACACTTAACAAAAGAACAATGCATAGACTTCAGTTCACTCAATGAAATATGGAAAGTTGTATGTTAGGAGTAACAAGAAGGGATTGAAAATATAATGCATAGGTAAAAAAATAAACAGATGTTACTGACATCATTGAGGGAATTTAGAAACTGAAATGGAGTTGAACTGGATATATCGCTAGAAGAAATGATATTAGATAGATAGTTGAAATTTTAAACTGAATTCCAAGAAATTGTAAAAGATTTAGAAACAGACCACGTGTGAAATGGATGGATGAAATAAGGAAGTGTGCTGGGATAATGTGGAAAAGAGAGGCTAGAGTTTGAAGAAGCCAGATTAAATTTGAAAAGATGATTGAAAATGATGAAGATGAAAAGAATAAACCGAATGTTTGCGAGTCATGTAAAAGACAAGGAGAAACTACTACCATCCTATACAATTGTTACATAACTTATCTTTATATTAATCATTGAACATTTTTTTGTGTGTTGTTAAAGATATAGCAAATGATGGTAGACTTCTAGTGATGATGAATATACTTTCCTTTTTCTTTTATTGCTACATTTGAATATATAATATTTTTTAATATAATCTTTATTAGCTTTGTAGCTTTAAGGTCTTCCTATTGGTAGTAGAGATGTTTACTGTTTTGGAAAGAATTCAATTTCATTATTCTATTTTTATCCTTCAATGAGATTGCTGAAAGCAGATATCTTTTGTTTTTATTCCGAGAAATTGTCAATTCTTCATTCAGGTGCTGCTTATCATGATGTTAAATTTACTATAAAATATTCAAGTCTCATATGATCTCATTGGAAGCAAACCATTTGAAAATGTTCAATGTGTGTTAGTCTACTGGTGAGAGTGTTCAACATAAGAGTAAATACTCCTGAAAAATGAAATATATATATATTTGATTAGTTGAATGTTATGTCAGCTTTTTAATCTCAGTATAATTAATACTGAAAAATTTTTTCAATTAAGATCAAGGCTAGTAAGATATCCATGATGTGTTTTAGAGATAGTTTGCAATTTAAATAATTTGTTCTATGATTTTTTGCATTTCCTTTCAATTCTATTTACCATTGGTTATAATGCAAAATTTGGAAATATATTTTTAGCCAACAAAAGTAAATTCTACAATTCCAGTGTGAACGACATGAGTTAACTCGAGCTCACATTTTTAGAATTATTTTGCATTTCATATATACTTGGAAATCTGGATTTATGTGACAGAAAAAAGCAATAATAGTTATTCTACAATTTGCTAGCTGTTGTTAGAAGAACAAAGTAATGAGTGAAGCGGTACACACTGGAAATAGAAGACATTAAAATGCAATTAGTGGCATTTTTCATTTTCATAATATAAAATTGCTGATGACATATCAAGTTTTAGGGTCATTAAAACTTTTGCATTGTTAATCTGAAATCGAGAATTTTGACAAACATTATGAAATTGATAATTATGATATTTATAGATGAAATGATTAATGATACCAAGTTTCAAAATTTTAATATATAGAAAATTTATTTTCCATTTAATAATATCAATAATAATCATCTTACTATATTTTTTTATAAATGTAGCTCAATTAATATTCAGAATTACAAAAACAACAAATTCATTAACACACTTGTTTTTCAAATCATGGTTTTTTTAATTTTGTGAATCATTTTTCCATACTTCAATTTTTTTCTGTTTCAACTGTATTATATGGTCATTTTCAAGACTTTATTTCTATAAAATATATACGTACAAATATATATTTTCGAAGAATTTCCATAACATAATCAAAAATATTATTATGACATAAATTATTTTTTTAAAACTGATTTCTTTTTTACTTATGTCATACTTTCTTTTACATTTACATTTTTTTTTTCTTTTAATTTATATTTTTATGTAAAATATCCTATAATTACACCAGCTTCTTAACACCTATTCAAAACTGGTTTTTTTCATCTCTAAATAAAAACTTTCTTTAATTAATCTTTCCTTATAAGATCTCATATTTTCCAACATTTTGATTTCAAAATTTAATTGATTAGATTCTTTCATATGCCAATGTGTATTAGAATTTTTATATAAGAATGTAAATTAAAGGGGGAACAAAATTAAAATGTAAAAGGATGTATGACACTTAGGAAAGTAAAAAAGTAAGGTAAAAAAAAAAATTGTAATTTATGTCATAATAATATTTTTGATTATGTTGTTTATGGAAATTCTCTGTAAACATATTTGTATATATATTTTATAGGAATAAATAGTCCTTGTCATATAATATGATTGAAATGGAAGAAAATAAGTATGAAAAAATGAGTCATAAAATAAAAAACCAAGATTTGAAAAGAAAAAGTGTGTTAAAGACTTCTTTTTATAATTTTTAAATTTAATTTTATTTGATAAATTTTAGATATGATACTTGACATAAACCTTCTTTCAACTTTTATTAATAATATCTATTTAATAATTTTTAATAAATTTCTTGCAAAAAAAAATCAGAAACAAAATGATAATTTTATTATTTGCCATAGTATTTTTTTAATGCATGGTGTTTCACCTCCATACTATGGTAGGCAGAAACAAAAAGTTTTTACACATGTGATGTGGTAGAAGTAGAGATACTATTCATTGATTTGTAAAATCACTTGATCTAATCTCATATGATGTTTTAGTTTTTGGGAATAGTCAGCGATATGGTTGACTAGACTAAACCAAGAAATTTTTCAGAATTGGAAGAGAGGATTACAGCAGAATTTGATTATAGTGTCATTTCTTTTTAAAGGAAGAACAGAGTCATTTTGAATAGTTGATTTAATTTGATAATAAATTTACTTCTAGTATAATTTTGTTAATAAGTAGTATTGTTAAAATAATGATGTAGAAACTTTTGGCCCATCTTGCATATAAAAATAATTATTTTATTGAGCTGGATATTGTTTTCATGCTTGTAAATGAAATTTGGTCAAAAGTAGGTAAAATGACTGTGTAGTATGAGTTTATAAAGAAGCAGGCCTTACCAGTGATCGTTGTTGTTGGTAGTGTACTATTGCTTGCTAACAATATAACTTTTCTAGCATTTTGTTTATGATGATTTTGTTACTATTGTTTTTGTTTTGAAATTAACATCATTACAGTTGTACATTTATTATTATTTCCACAGCTATGATATTAATCTTACTTTTACTGTTGATATTGTAATGATACTTTGTATTTTATTTTACAATGTTTCTATTCATTCGCTCTAGGCGTGTGTTCTGAAATAAATATGGTGTTAAAACCAAAGAAATTTGAGACGTATCAGGTCTTGACTTTTATGAGTTGTTACCCACTTAATAATTTGTTTTTTGATAATATCACTAACAATATTAATAATAACCAACTTTTAGCTGTGAATGCCATTTTGAAATCAATATTCAATTCAAGTTTACAAAAATTCTTTTATAAATATGATCTAGGTGGAAGTGAGGAAATATTTTTGTATCATTTGTTAATTCAAGCATTTGGTTTAATTAATAAAAAATATTCTTGTAATGAAATGGAATAGCAGCTACTTTATAGCCCAGGACTTTACATAGAACAACCCTGCTTTTCACATGGGCAATTTTACACAAGATGCTCCAAAACTATTAGTTCTTGTTTTTAAAAAAAATGAAAAATACCACTGTCATATCTGACCTTGCCTTGAGTGGACTAGTCCCGATTCTTTCCTTATCTGATCGGATTGAGCATTGTTTGCTGCTGGCCAATAGGCTGATGTACAGACAAACACAGCCAATAATAAGTACAGATCAATAAGCAAGCATGAACCCTGAATCCAATTGTTTCCAGTAAAGTAGGGGATCTGCCATTAAATAGTCAGCCTTTCTGGATGGAAAGCAGATAGATAGTGAGAGAGCATTAATGTCAGTCAACCTGAATGACTGACAGTGCTCTCCAGTGAAACCTCTGCCATTAACAAGGGTGTCTTCACTAGCTATTATCGTGACATCTCAGCAGTGAGATAAGTCCACCTAGGACTGGAAAATGCTACGACTTGAAGCATGCTGTCTAAGTGCAGCTTGAAGAGTCCGAACTAGAGCCAACTCAAGGCAAGCTGTCCAGTGCAGCCGGAAGAGTCTCTTTTGAACTCACGAGGCAGGCTAATTATATAGCTGGATGGGAATTCCATCATTTGGTATGACTATCTCAACATTAATTGTAAAAACTATATGTATATTATTGTTTAACTAACATGTGTATATATTTTGTGATTAATAAATTGTACATATTAATTGTTGAGTGGTTTTGTCATCATTTGTCTGTTGGTTTGGAAATGAACCTGTAAATCAAGCCAAACCCAACAACCACCATTTGGAAAAATTTAATGAAGAAATATTATATAGAGAGCTCACAAAACAAGCTTTGT
The DNA here is from genome assembly GCA_028023455.1 of Epiperipatus broadwayi. Lineage (NCBI taxonomy): Eukaryota > Metazoa > Onychophora > Udeonychophora > Euonychophora > Peripatidae > Epiperipatus > Epiperipatus broadwayi. The sequence goes on along the minus strand of JAQFVV010006264.1, from coordinate 3,585,845 downwards.
ACAATACCCCCAATTTCAGACCGGTTTCTGCTACTGGCATTCTCAGTGAGGTGCTAGGATATGCAATCATTAGATTAAAAATACCAGGACAAGCCCAGCACTTTATCTAATGTATAACTATTAAGTAGAAAATCTGAGATTTTCAGACATCCATATGTGACTGAACTAAGTTCAGATACACCATATATTAATAGCTTTAGCAATATAAAATTGCCAAAGCCATCATAGAAAAAAATAAAAATTACAAAAAAAAAAATCAAGTCAGATGTCACATGACCTGATTTAATAAGCTCGTATTACAAATGTTATGTAATAATGAAAGAATTATCCCAGATGTCATGTAGGATTTTTTTTTTTTTATCAATTCCATATTGTTAAATTTTTATTATTTTAAATTAAATTTTAAAACATTTTTTCCTCTCATATATGTTAAATAGTTAAAGTTTTTAAAGCTGAATACAAGAAACTTAGTGATTTTTAAGTTCACAATTAAAAATACTGCCCAGGAATTTTTGTTATGTATTATTATAATCCTACTACTTAATATAATTGTAATGTTTTGATATGATAAAAAATGTTTAGAGGAAGTTGGTGGAGATATTTGATATCTGTCATAAATTTGATTCTATTTTTAAATTAATTGCCTTTAGTGAGAGTATTTTCTTATCATATATTAAATAAATGATTGTTTCAATAAATGCCTGACTTTATGTTTAAAAAATGTTATTTATGCTTAATTGCAATATTGTACATGAGTGACTGTAAAATTTTAATATTGTTGTAATATTTTAGCAATAATTTAGTTCTCTTGCTGCCATTATAATATATTAAATTTCATAAATTTATTACTTGCATTTAAAAATAATATATATATTTTATAACAAACACTCTTATTTATTTGGAGTAGTGCAGTAAAAAACAAAAAATAATTCTTCTTTTGAACCATAATATGGTTATTATATTTAACTTGAAATAAAAGCTGGGGCATCCATAGATAATTAATTAAATCTATCTTCTTTTTTTTATCACAATAGCCATGGTTATTTTATTTTACACTTAATCAATCTGACAATTTCAACTAACCAGCAGGCTTTTTCTGAGCTAAAATATATATAAGTATACAATTATTTTACCTATATCAACTTGTAAATATTGTTATAGTCCTCATTACTCTTTGGGCCAGGATAATCATTAATCAATGGAATTTTTAAACCTTATATATAGGTTTGACTTATTTTATATTCCTAGCTAATTATGCATATGACGCACTGCCTTAAGGCATTAATGTAATCTTTGATTTTATTTTATATTTATTTATGTTTCTTTCATACTTGCATTAATTACCTATCATAATTTTCTTATGCAGCTCTTGAGACTATGTTATTGATCTAATACAACTTTTGATTTTTCTATATACATGGCTTGCATACCACATTTATATGTATACATTGAAACCTTCCTATTGACATAATTTTATCCGATCATTGATTTCCTTTGTATCCACTCTAATGTGTAAATAAAGTTTTAATTTTTTGAAAGTAAGTATACATAAATACTCAAATAGTTTATTATATAAATTGAATTCTTTTTTATGGTTTAGAATTAGTGCATTTTTCAACCATGTCTATAATCTAAAATTCAAATCTTGATAGAATTTGGATTTTTTCCCAATCACCTAATGATTCCAAACACATTTTTTATATTTTAAATGGCTGATTCATAGTCAACATAGCTACCCATTCTTTTTTTGGTCAATATATGATTGTAGCTAATTACTTTTGATTTATAGTATTTCATCTAATTAATAAAAAAAAAAATTATTGTGATTATTATTGGAATATAAATTTTGTTTTTGTTTTTTTTTTAAAAAATTATTTTATTTAATACTAAAATTTGTCTCTTAATTTATATTGTTCAGACAAACTTAAAAAAACATTTAAAATTATTACCCAAGAGCAGGGGTGGGAAAATAGCGGCTCGAGGGCCACATGCTGCCCACCAAGACAATCAGAAAAATCTGCCTTGAACTGAGATTTCCTTCCCATGTGTGACCGAAGATTCATTTCTTAATTTCCACTAGGATGGCCATGTCAACACACATGCGCAGTGTAGATATGATGTGCGGTGCTTTTCCAGTTGATCTGGTTAATCTCAATTTTGTCTTTGCATTAGCAAATATATACATTTCCAACTTTAGTTAAACCATGAACCCTCTGAAAAAATGTAAAATCGGTGATGAATGTCATGTGTTTAATGAAGAATGGACAAATATTTCTTTGATAATACAGGGAATAAAGCAGTGTGTTTATTGTATCATGAAAAAAAGGTGTGGCCATCAGCTTCCACAAAGTCGCCCCCCGATGCGGCCCTCTGCCAACCTCTGTGGTGCCCAAGCCAAAACAATTGCCCACCCCTGCCCAAGAGGAATTATTCTGCTTGTGAAAACCAATACTTAGAAATGAAAAGAAAAATAGTTTTATCCACAATAAATTTAACTTACTCAATTTTGGTACGCAAATTTATAGTGGAAATATATATTTCATCTGTCTATAGTGTTAAAATTCTAAATTTCACATTATATGCAAAAAAAAATTACAAAGATGGAATAAATTCAGCACAATTTTCAGTTGCAAAATGAATGAAAATAAAAATAGAACTCTATACAGAGTCTCTGTACTCTTAAGTTATGGAAGAAGAAAAAAGTAACACTAATACAGTATTATTAATTAAGCTCTCTATAATTTGGAAACTTTATAATAAATGTTATACATTGTACATGCTTAAACCTGCATTTATATATGTAATATATGCGGGGTTCGAACTCAGACTTTCACACAACCCACCACTCTCAGTGCCATCTCATATTGCTGACCCACCTGATCACACACATGTTGAAAAGATAAATAATCACCAATATATGTATTTCATGCTAAACCAGCAATCATCAATTGGTCTAGATTACTATCCTCACACATATATATAATCAGTACTCAGCTTTATATTAAGATAGCCAATATTTATACTTTAATGTGTGAGGATAGTAATCTAGACCAACTGATGATTGCTGGTTTAGCATGAAATACGTGTATTGGTGATTATTTATCTTTTCAACATGTGTGTGATCAGGTGGGTCAGCAATATGAGATGGCACTGAGAGTGGTGGGTCGTGTGAAAGTCTGAGTTCGAACCCCGAATAAATGTTATAATAAACAATACAATAAATAAATTACTACATTTGAAGATGAAATTAAAGAAAAAAATACACTTCTGCAATGAGTGTGTTTATTTTTTCTTACCTTTATTGCTGTTTTTTTTTTTTTGAAAAGCGTTTGCTGTGGAAACAAGAAAAGTGGGAAGAAGACAAATAAATCAATAAATGTTTATGATTTTTTACTATTAAAAATATTTTTTAATAAACAGAAGTTTATAATGAAGGATCAGAGATGTATTGTTAAATTATTAATAAGATCAATTTATAAACAGAGCAAAACTCTCCATACAGTATTGCCACCTGTGCTAAACAGAGTAATCAATGGATGCCAGAAGGCTTGTGCATAAAATCCCTATCTAATGCCTACTCATCCAATATCCCCAGACTAGTTTCTGGCTTGTGGCCTTCGTCAGTGAGGAGCTTTGGATCTGAGAGCACTGCATCTAGATCTTAGGATCTAATGCAACCCTCTAGCAAACACCTTTTATCTCTACTTAACTACAAAACTATGAGAATGAAATTGAAAACACAAAAAATATTTTCAATCTAAGCTCAATAGTTTATATAGTCATATGGGTCTGAACTCAGTTCAGCACCCATATATTTTGGTGTCTTTGGCTCTTTTACAACCATAGCCACCACTATCCTATTAGGCAGGATTGGTGTTAAACCATTAAGCATCACATGATCACATTTCCTATACTAGCACATTAATTGTTGATAAACAGAGCAAAACTCTCCATACAGTATTGCCACCTGTGATAAACAGAGTAATCATAGTTTTGTAGTTAAGTAGAGATAAAAGGTGGTTGCTAGAGGATTGCATTAGATCCTAAGATCTAGATGCAGTGCTCTCAGATCCAAAGCTCCTCACTGACGAAGGCCACAAGCCAGAAACTAGTCTGGGGATATTGGATGAGTAGGCATTAGATAGGGATTTTATGCACAAGCCTTCTGGCATCCATTGATTACTCTGTTTAGCACAGGTGGCAATACTGTATGGAGAGTTTTGCTCTGTTTATCAACAATTAATGTGCTAGTATAGGAAATGTGATCATGTGATGCTTAATGGTTTAACACCAATCCTGCCTAATAGGATAGTGGTGGCTATGGTTGTAAAAGAGCCAAAGACACCAAAATGTATGGGTGCTGAACTGAGTTCAGACCCATATGACTATATAAGCTATTGAGCTTAGATTGAAAATATTTTTTGTGTTTTCCAATTTCATTCTCATAGTTTTGTAGTTAAGTAGAGATAAAAGGTGGTTGCTAGAGGGTTGCATTAGATCCTAAGATCTAGATGCAGTGCTCTCAGATCCAAAGCTCCTCACTGACGAAGGCCACAAGCCAGAAACTAGTCTGGGGATATTGGATGAGTAGGCATTAGATAGGGATTTTATGCACAAGCCTTCTGGCATCCATTGATTACTCTGTTTAGCACAGGTGGCAATACTATATGGAGAGTTTTGCTCTGTTTATCAACAATTAATGTGCTAGTATAGGAAATGTGATCATGTGAAGATCAATTTATGATAAACAGAGGAAAACTCTCCATACAGTATTGCCACCTGTGATCGTGTGATGCTTAAAGATCAATTTATCTGGAAAAATTGTTAATTCATGAAAGCTCAAGAACCAAAAACCCCAGATTAATATTATTTTACCTGAAAAATAAATATATATTTGTTTCTTAAAACATAATGAAATATTGCATCTGTATAAATGTGGACAAGCACAAACCATAAACCATATAGTTAATGGTTGTGTTCTATTAATAAATTACATAGCAAGCTAGGTAAATTTTTTATTTTATATTTAAATAGTACAGTATATAAATAAAGTTAAAGATATACAGATTTTAAACAGCAAAGATTTCAATCTGACCAAATAGGAGCCTTGAGAGTGTGAACATTTTTTATTATCCTTTTGTATAAAATATTTAAATACCCATTCCGATCAGTTGAATTGGCTGGTCTCCCACCTGAACGAAAAATCCTAATCTTATCTGAAAAAATTATTCAGCCATGATTTCGACACCATGTTGTATGCGTGTAGGTGGATACATTACCACTACACCACATACTATTATATTTATACACATGTGTGTGTAAATGTATATATTTTCGTCAGACATTTAATAAATAATTTTAAATTGCATATTTTAAATATTTTTCTAGAGCTGAAATTTTCTATGATTTTAAATAAGGTAATTTAAATTGTTTGTCTAAATACAGGTCTATGATATGAATAAATTTAAACTATTAGAAAATAATTATGTATTTTAAAACTATAACATACATGAATATATATGCTCACATCTGTAAGTAAATTGTTTGTCTAAATATAGGTCTATGAAATGAATAAATTTAAACTATTAGAAAATAATTATGTATTTTAAAACTATAACATACATGAATATATATCTGTAAGTACATTTGAACGTGAATTCTAGCTTATATTTTCCAAATATTGTTTGTTATGGTTGACATTTACAAGTATGTTTATTTGAATAGGTAGATATAAAAAGCATTTTAATCAAATCATGTGATTTTTTAAAATTAACTCTAGTTTATATTATTCTTATCAGGAACTAATTTTAATGCATGGTTGCTATTTAAAATGCAAGAATAATATTACTATTATCTTAAGAAATTGAAAGGTACAGTAAACAAATGACTAATATTCATGCATTATACGTATTTCACATATGTAGCTATTTCTACACCATTTTTATTGTTTTTTTTTTGTTAATAAATACATTTTACCAAGCTGAATACAAAGTTACGTTGAATAGCAAGCAATGTATAATAGCGTGCTTCTGTTTATTATCTAAATTATATGTGAGAACTTATTTGTTTTATAATCTTATTAAAATTATAAAATTTAATTATTACTATTTCTTAAACTTGGAAGCCTTATTTTTTTTTCATTGTTATAAATTTTTTGGCATTAAATCGAAATACTTGAATAAAAAATACAATTAAAAATTTAGAGAAAAAAATTACAAATGTTTAATATTTTTTAAATTTGTGCGACATGTTTAAGCTTAAGCAGTATTTTATTGATTTCATAATTTCAGAACATTTTAAAGTAAGAATAATTCATTAATTCAAAAAATAATTTACTTTTTAAGGTCATTATTTAAAAACTTATATAATACTAAATCATGTTATATATAGAACTTGCAAATTAAGCTCTTTACAAGCTTTGAGAATATCCTCAACCCCAGACCGGTTTCTGCTTCTGAATATCGCGGTATCTCACTGATGACGTCAGAAGCAGAAACTGGTCTGGGGTTCAGGATATTCTCAGAGCTTGTTAAAAGCTTATTTTGCAAGCTCTCTATATAACATTTGTAAATACAAGCTTTATTAATTAAGTAATATGACATCTGACTTGGATTTTTTTATCATTTTATTTTTTGCTATTAAGGCTTTGGTGATTTTATATTGCTAAAGATATTAATATATGGTATATCTGAACTTAATTTAGTCCCATATGGCTATTTGAGTTAGATAGCTGGATCAGAAGACATATGGATGTCTGATAATTTCAGATTTTCTACTCAATAGTTATACATTAGATAAAGTGCTGGGCTTGTCCTAGTATTTTTAATCTAATGCTGAATATCCTGGCATCTCACTGACAATGCCAGAAGCAGAAAACGGTCTGGGGTTGAGGATATTCTCAAAGCTTGCTAAGAGCTTATTTTGCAAGCTCTATATATAACATTTTTAAATACAAGCTTTATTAAATTAAGTCCTGTGACATCTGACTTGATTTTTTTATCATTTTATTTAATACTAAATCATCCATGCACTTTACTACAGTTACACAATGCTTTACTTACCATCCTCTTTAACAGTTTACAGTTTCGATTGCCCCAGCAATCTTCTTCAGAACTCATATCTCCTAACTTCTAAATTCAAATTAAAAATTCCTTGTATTTTATATGGCATAGAAGTATAATGTACAATATTTGAACAGTTTTGTAGAGAAACATGTACTTCTTTTCTCTTAGAGAAAAGGCCTCAAGTTCTCTGAAAGATGTTTTAGATGATATAGGTCCCTCCTTTACTTATACAATGGCCCACATAAATTCTTTAATATTTCTGTTCAGATGATTATGAAGGATATAGGAAATATGTATCATCATCTTTATTATTCTCAAATTAGGAATATTGTTGTCATGGAAGTGTTATCGGAATACAGTATCGGAATTATGAGGTGGAAGCATTCCTCAAAATATTTAAATAATCTTATAATGATTTCGAGATAATGATCGGAACAAAAGGATACCATAATATATCTGTCTACATGATAGTTCCATTACTATATGCCATAATCTGAAAATCCAGTGTGTTGGATTCGCTTTTCGTGTGTGTGTGTGAATGTTAAACATAACTGTTTGAATTTGTTTGTTTATTTGCATGATATACTTTCAACATACTTCAGAGTCCAGAATGCTTTAAGTTTATTTACATACTCCTATCTCCTTTCAGAATTAAAGAGTTCACTTGGCTTTTTTTTTTCAAGATGTTAAAATCGAGAAATAATTGGAATCTCGGACTCATATGACTAATGATTCCGAGGCATGAAGTGCATTCATGAAAATATACAAGAGGATAATTTTCTTTTTGCTTTTGTTCATTGTCATAAAATGACCATCGAAAACATTCTTTCTCACTTTATTCTTTTCTGTTGTAAACTCCATGGTTGTGATTTAAGAGTTTTTCTTGTAAGGCATAAGTTTTGTTCAGCTCAGGGGGGCTGCCAGCTGCTGTTTAATGATAATCTATTTCTTATAGAGATTATAAAATTATGAAAAATTGATATGTTACTCTAGCAGTAAAGTATATTAGGTAAAACATACTGAGTTTAATATTTGGATATTTTACAGAAGTTCAGATAGTACTGGTTATCATTCATCATGAATTTGGTGCGATTAAATAATTATGGAATTTCATAATAAAAATGCAGCTTCATTAAATAAAGGCTTGACTTAATATAAATTCTCAAAATGAAACCATTTAAAAATATATAAGCCCTTTACAGCAATTTTTTGTCAATATCAGAATGATGGATTCTACTTTCAGCATACAATATTGTGCGCTATTATCATTTTATATATTTATGTATAGGTATCTGTACTTGTAGTCAAATGTAAAATTATAAGTTATCTAAAAAAAAGGGGGACAAATGAAATTTAATCATTTCTTATGATTGAAAGTCTGAATTCTTAATTCCAATTTACTATAAGTTAATGATCAGCTGGAATGTCGTATAGAAATAAAATTGGGATGATTTATCATTAGACACTGATATTGAAACGAATGTGACATAATATGGCAATATTTGTTAGTTTTTATGATATCCAAAGAGGGGTCATGATAGATTTTAACTAAAATTTTAAGGAGAAATGAGGGCAACGAAAGCTTATTAATTGCAGTGAAACTTTTTTTCAGAAGACAAAATTAATAGCGAGTAAAGATTGCAATTTACAATTATGATATTAATAGTAAATAAAATTATGCTACAGTAAAATGTTTATATTCTTGTATTTTCTCAAATCACCCATTTTTACATGATTACGATTAGATAATTATAGAAGTTCCATAAAAAGTTTCACTGCTTTAGAAAGAAAATTTTCTTGAAGAAGTTCACAAAATTGTTTTCCATTATGTGAGTGATTTAAAAGTACAAAAGCTATTTCCGAAACTTGTGCATTTTTTACTTGCAATATGTCATCAATCTTTATTAATTTTAGGAAAAATCCTATAATTACCAGCTTAAATGTGAAATTATAATGCAAATAAAAAGTAAATCCTGCCTGCTACTTGAAAATACAATTTATGATAAGAAATAATGACCAACTGAAATGCAAAGCATTTAAAATTTACTGAAATAAGTTTCTGGTTGCTGAGAGCAATTTTGTGAAATGAAAATTTTTTAAAAAAAAAAACCATTTTAAAATATTAACTATTTGGGTAATTTTTACTTGGCTTATAAACAGTGACTAAAAAATAATAATGTCATTTTTAATCTGTAAAAGTGGAAATTACTGAAAAACATTATTAAATCTTTATTACTACTTATTTGGAAATTAATCAAAAGACTTCATTATGTTAATTCTTTTATAGATGATCAATTGCACTGTATCAAGATTTAACATGGACCATTGGAGTTTCATATATATATAACCTTCACTTTAAAAATATAATGTAGTGAAAAAAAAAATTTTTTAAATATATTTACTTGCTCATTTTCAAGTTTTTCCATGACTTGTTATATCATAAATAGCTTGCTAGTTCTGTGGCTTTAAATCGCTGGTTTACCATTATCATAACTGTTACATAGAATTGTTTTTTAATGTAATTTCTGTGAGCTCTCTTTTATTGATTTATTAAGAAAAAACCTGAAGAGATCAGTATGTTATAGAAAGTTAGCAAAGATGAAATGTTTTTATTATTAACAACCCGAAATCACATTTTTCAAGATTTTTCTTCATTGTAGTCTTGTTTTTGTACAAAACTTTTGGAGTAAAAAAAATGTTTTTGGTTTATTTATTAAATATTTCTGATAATTTTTACACATGAAATTGGTTGATAATTATCTAAAATAAAAATAATATACATATACATTTTTACTCATTTGTATTTTATTTTTAAAAATAGAAGCTAATAAATTTGACTGTAATAGATAATAAACAAAATCATGGTATAGATTCACCATGTTCATCATTTACCTATCGAAATTGACATGGTGTTAGACTCTTTTCAAATAATTTTACTAATTATAAAGCAAATATATTTTAAAGTAGAATTTGATAAATTTATCATTATTCCACACTTATTTGTTCACATTTAAAAAAAAAATTAAAATAGAAATTTTATTTTCTCAAGAATATTCACTTTCACATCATAGTATGACATTTTAATTCTATTGTTCTTAGTATTTGCAAAGTTCAAATATGATTTTTTAGAATATATTTTGTTTTTAAAATTAAAAAGAAGTTTAATTTTTGAATTTTAGTATAAAATAAAAATTTTATTGAGAGGCGAGCCTTTTCAACAGGTATGACAGTAGAAAATGTCTTGATTCAAAATAATTAAAAAATATCATTAGAAGTAAAGAAAATTTCTTTAGAAATAAAAAAATAAATTTTTAATGATGCATAAAATATTTTGTTTTTCGTTACATAAGTTTAGGATACTTCAAAAAATAAAATATATTTTAAAGAAGCTATGTACAAACGTCACATATTTATAAACATATTTTATAATGTATAGTAAAAAAAGAAAAAAATTGAAAGAAAAAAACAAAACTCTTTGTTGCCATTATAGATTTAATGTAAAATTAAAATCTGTTTCCTGATGTTTGCATTTTTTTTTAAAACTAGAATATATAATGTTATATCTTACATTACAATTGTTTAATGGGAGTATATAGAAAATGGAAGGAATCACTTCAAGGGTGGCAAAACAATCTTGTATTTTCAATGAAAATTTTTTTAGTTTACATAAATTATTTACATATTTCAATTTTTTCATTAGAATATTAATTTTGAAAATGAAAAGTAATCTTAAATTTAGTATATTAACTTTGTAAATCAATAAATAAAAAAATAGTAAAGCGAAACTAATTATTACCAGAACAGAGGATTTTGTTCTGGTCTCAAGGCACACAAAAATTTTTTCATTGAATCAATTAAAACTTATGTGGATAATACATATTTGAATAAGAATATATGTAAATAGTTTAATTACTATGTGACATTTAAAATTTTCAACTTATAAATACAAAAAAAAATCATTTTCAATTTTCATCTCCACTTTTAACTTCCTGTTTTACATTAGATAATTTGCTTTTCATTTATTTTCTGCTAAAAAAAAAGTTTAAATTAGATGTAAACATCATATTTTTAACAAGAAATAAATATTTAATATAATTTTAAAAAATAAATTGAATATGTATTGAAGATTTTCAATTTGCAGATTTTTAAATAAAAGTTGTGGGTCTTTGCATCCAATGAAAAGCCTTCCCTTTATTTGAAACTCCATCTTTTCAATGTTTTACTTTTGTTTGAATAATACTGATGTTTAATTGTTTTTATTGGAACTAATATATACATTTTAGCTCATTTTTTTTGCCATGAAATGTATGGAAAATTGTTAAATGAACTCTACAGAATAGTTCCAAATGACTTTGTAGGTCCAATGGGAGTACCATTATAGTGTCAATTTATGTATTCACAACATTATATGTATATAAATTAATAGTAAAATTACAGAGGAGAAAAGTAAGATATTTAATTATTTTTTTAACTGAATACCAGGAGAAAGATAAATTTTAATTTTCTTTTTTTAATTAAAATAGTTTTAATTATTCCCATGTAAAATTGTAATATTGTGTTTATTTAATTCATAAATTTATTTATGCTTTTAAACAAATATATGTTAAATGCAATATTATTATCAATATCATTTTCAACCATTAATGACCCACTGCCAGATGAAGGTCTTTTCAGGTTCAATCCAGTTTGTCTAATCTTTGGCCACTCTTCTCCATATCCCTTATTTCTTTCATCTATCTCACATGTGGCTCTTTCTAGATTTTTTTTCAATCTTTTGGAATCCAGTTTAAGATTTCAATTATCCCTCTATTATCACTTTTGTAGCAATATGTGCAACCCAACTTCATTCCAGTCTCTTAATTCTTTCAATGATTTCAGTAACTCCTCTCTCACACATGTTTTTTGTTTTCGAACTCTTCTTTTTACTCCTAACGTACATCTTTCCGCACTTTGTTGAGTAGTCTGAAATCTGTTTTGCTCTTCTGTTAAGTGCCCAAGTCTCAAATTCGTAAGTAGTAACTGGTCAGTATTATTTCTACCAAAAGCACTCCAACCAAGTTTAATTCTATAATTAATTTCATTCATTATATTTCCATCTGTACTAATAATCTGATCAAGGTATTTGTAGTTGTTTTAACTTCTTCTAACTCATCATTATCAATTTTTATTTTTTTATTTTGAAAAAATTTATTAGTCTTTGCAACTTTTAGCTTTAGTTCTATTTTCTTACTTTTGTCCGATGACTTGCAAACTTTCCTGAAACTCTGAAACATTATTTGCAAAAACAATTATACCATCTGCAAAATAGAGATAATTTTTAAAAATCTCCATTTATTTTTATTCCCTGAGCTTTCCATTTTAATCCACAATACTTTTTGCAAAATTGCTGTAAAAAGTTTTGGAAATGTGGAATCACCCTGTTGTATATCATTCTCGATATTATTCTTTTTAGTATAATTTTTGCTGCTGCATTTTTATAAATATTTTTCAGAATATGATAATATTCTATATCAATACCTTGATTATTGAAATGCTTATAGAATCAAATGCCTTTTTATAATTACAAATTCAAAGCATAATGGCAACTCATATTCATCAGTCCTTTCTATAACTTCTCTCAATACTAGGATATGATCTACTGTACTAAAACAATCCAAAGATTGCTGTAGATGAGTTGTAATTATTTTGGATAAAAATTTTGTATAGAACTGATAAAAGTCTAATAATAAGTCTGTAATTTCTAAAGTCTGTATTACTTTCTCATACACCTTTATTGTTTAGATATTTAATATATAACTTTGCTAAAAATTTCACTGGATTTTTTTATAGATTATAAATCTTTATTATTACTTGGAGTCTTGCCCTTCTTGATAGATTTATGAATATCTCATTTCATTTAAAATCCTGGGCAATTCAGAAAGTATAGAAGTTGTTGGAGATATTTTTTTCTTGTTCTTTATTGGCATACAATTCTTGAAAGAATTCTACACATTTCATGATATCATTTCTCTTTTTAGTAATAGTTCCATCTTTTTTATCTCTAGTTTTGCATTAACACATATCTTACATTTCACTAATCAAAGATCATTTGCTATGTTGAATTCCTTAAGAGCATTACAATCTTGAAATACATATTTTCTGTTGATCAAAATATCCAATCCTGCTGATCTTCATTTGGATGCTTCAATGTCCATCTTCATTCTAAAAAATTCATGATAGAAAGTTTTTCTTTTTTTGAAAACTTCACAAATATATGTCTGCTCTCATTTCTATCACCATAACCAAATTTACCCATAGCACCTTTATTTTTCAATTGTTCACCAATTCTAACATTAAAGTCTCAACAATTTTAAAACATTGTTTGATCTGATCAAAAGCTTTTTTGTACATCTATATAAAATCCCTTACTTTTTTATTACAATGAGAACTTGTTAGGGTATACTCCTGAATGCATTTGGTTTTAAGCTGAATAACTACTAATCTTGCCAATCTGTCTGGTACACCATCAGTCTCTATAATGTTGTTCTTCCATTTTTTATTTATAATGAATCCTACTCCATTTGTACTTCCAACATTTATGCCTTTGTAATACACTGTATGTTTATTTTTTAAATCAATTGTCTCTTCACCTTTTCTTTTAAATTTACAAAGTCCAATAATGTTCCATTGAATATTAGACAGTTCTTCCAACTTTTGCAAGCTTCATTTGGAATGATCTACAGTTGTAAATATGTACGTAAAAGATCATCATCTAATGGGCAGCCTAGGTTCGCAATGATGAGATTCTTAGCATCCTCTTAGTATGGCCGTGATTTAGTTTTGTCTGTCAATGATTGTGAATATCTATTTAAAAAAAGTTCATTTACATATATATCCACTTTGCTTTCAAAAAACCCAAACTGTTATTTCAGTTAAGAGCTATAAGGCAATTGAAAAGAAATACCATGATGTTACTTGATTTTATATTCAGAAATAAAAAGTCGATAAACTCACCATCCTGGCTGATGTATGTTGGTGAGCAGCCCATCCATGTTCATATACTATATGAATAATCATATGGTAATAACATCTATTATGTATAGAATGACATTAATAATTGTCCCTGCTCCGTTCTTTCAAAGATCTCTTTTCAGTTAACAGCTGCTGCCAATATTATTACCTTGTTTTAAAATTATGATTTTACATTTTATTGCTCTCACCTACCTTTATTATTATTTTTCTTTACATTTATTTATTTGAATGTCCTAAAAAAAGATTCTTAGGCTATTCAAAGCATTGGAGAGAAATTGAAAGCAATAGTGATAAATTTTCTAGTTGCAAGATGAATAATATATAGATGGAAAAACATTACAGGCTCAGAAGAGGCTTAGGAGAGACAGTCACATAATGCAGATATGAATAGAAATCATTTCAAAGGTGATGTTAAGAAATATGAAGCCAATAATGAATTTAACAAGATAACTAATGCAAAGGTGTTTTCATAATTGTGTTTTGTTTCATTTTAACTGGTACAGGAATAAGAGTAACAATATTGCCAGTATTAAATATATAGTGTGTCAGTTCTTTTCTATATTTCAGTGTATGAAGGGATCAAGTAAGAAAAATTTTAAAGATGGTGTTAGCTTCACATCTAACATAAGATTAAAAACAACAGGTATGTATATCCTCTAGTTCCCCTCTTTATAGACAACATGAGGTTCTGTAGCAGCATAAGAGACAGTAGTGATGTAACAGGAGCAACTATGCCCTTTCTGTCAATAATATATATTCTTTATATAATCTATTATGCAATGTAACAGCAAACAGCCCAGTCTTAGTTATTTTGTGGTGAGCTTTGATTTATGAGCACATAATGAGCATTTTGATAATGTCTCAAATAAAGTAAAAAAACATTCAATACTTCCTAGTTCTACTCAATTTAGTTCAGTGGGATTCAAATCTAAAAGATATGTGATTGCAATCATTAATAGTATTCATATTAGAAATATACTCATTCAAAATTGTTCAACTCTCTGTATCTTTTTTTCCAACTCTTATGAGATTTGTTGCTGAAAATTTATTCATCAACTATGTATTTGTTGTGAAAAACTTGTTTATTTTCTGATTAATATATGATAGAATTAAAAGAGAAAATAAATAAAGATCAGTTACAATACTTATATTTCCTAGAGAAGTCATCACTTGTAATCTTGAGTAGTCGTATAGTTTGATATTCTCATCCCTAGATCCATTTCTACTTAGTCCTCACTGATGAAGACAAAAAGTGGTTGGCTTTGGAAATACAGTACTACCCATATGGTATTATTGACGACTCAAGTAAAGAAAACAGAATTATACCAGAAAATCATGCTTCAATTTGACAGTGGGTAACAGTGAATGAACCTCTTGATCATTCTTTTCTCTGCTTTCCTATAACCTGTCCATTCTGTAATTGTTATCAATCCAAGACAATCTTATCCTCTTGAGGATCTATTCGTCATATTAGATATGATATGTTAATGTATTAATCTGCCTTGCCACATGTCTAAAATATTATCATTTTTGTTCTTTCACCATCCTGAACAGATGATGTCTTTTTTGTATCTATACTCTCTAAAACCATTCATTAGTTTTCTTAAACTGTCGAAGGACTAATGTTACATTTCAAAAACATCAGTTTTTGTTCTGCTTCAACTATTAATACTTCATATCATATATTACAGTGGACCACATCAAAGCTTTCAATAATCTACACTTTGACCACCTACTTATGTCTCAGTTTTTCTTTATATACATCAATTTTGTAAATGATTTATGCTAACAGTAACCATGCATTTATCTCTGTATGGCATTATCCATCTTGATTCATTCTGAAACCCAAATAGACAGACTCTGAAACTTGTTCCAGTTGATCTTCATCCATTATTTCTATTATTCCTCCATTTAATTTGCATTGCTCTTGTTCTGACCGATCTTCTTCCACTTTTATTTAATTCTTACTCTGTTGCTGCTCTTACCAAACAATTTACTAGTTCCTGTAGTTCTGTCTCTCATGTTGCAATTAAAATTATATCATCTACATATTGCAAATTACATACTTATCTTCCTCCAGTATAAAATCCAATCTGAAAACCTTCTAAAGCTTCTCTCATTGTCACCATTGCTATGATGTGGAATAAGCAAGGTGGCAAATGCAGCCCTATATTACCCTTTTACCCATGGGAATCCAATCTGAATTTTCCTTATTTAAGAAAGATAACAACTGTATCAAATATGGTTATCCCATATTTAAATTCACTTTTCAGAATTTATTATGGCATTCAGAATAAAAAGCTTTCTGATAATCTTCAAAATAGAGATATAGTGGTTATTGGATTCTGTAGTTTATTGGGAATAATGTTCAGGTTACTTAACTGATCTCTTGTTCATTGTTGTGTTCTAAAACGTATCTGTTTTTACATCAATTCACATTGTGTCTTTGTCTATATTCTATCCAAAACTATTATCAACATTATTTTGTTAGCATGTGAAACATGCTCACTGAATTTCTCCTTTTTTTTAAATATTGATACGTTACTACAATTTAATCCTCAAACCAAGCTCCATTTTTCCATATAACCAAGATCAAACTATATAATCTATCTACAATTGTGTTTCCTCCTTTCTTAAATAATTCTGTTGGTACTGCATCTGATCCTAATGGTCATCTTCTGGCAATTCTTGATATGATCCTTACTATTTCATTTTTTAATGGTATTCATTCACATTCTGCAATTGTTATATCAGATGTTTTTTTGTACCTGTCTCTTTAAAACTCCATTGACTAATTACTTTTTTCTGCATCTGTCAGCAATCCACCAGCTTTTAGTATAAACCAGTTTTGATAAAAAAAATTCCTGTAAGTTTTGCACAATATAAAACATTTGCTTAGTAGTAGCACACTTTTATGTTTCTTACAGAAGTTTATATAATTTTTTTGATCTCTTTTCATTCTACCTTTTATTTTCAATTCTGCATATTTTATAAGATCACAATTTTTAATTTTTTTTTTTTTTCATAGTTCATTTCTATTGTTAACCAATCAGCCATCTTTGTGTTTTTTCTTTTAAACAGTCTCTTATGCATCCTCCAATATATTGATTTTTAGTTGCTTTCATTATCCTTCATCATCACTATATTCAGACAGACATTCAGGTTGATTTGTTAATCTATAAATATATTCTGATAATTTATCATCTATAATATTATCTATATTCAGTCTTTTTAGCATTCCTCTACCTGATATTTCATATTTATGACTGCAATCAAAGCCAATGAGCCTGTGTCTAAGTCATCTCCTGCATATATTTTACACTTCTTTCACAACACAGGAGAAGATTCACATGGACATCAACTTTTGGTCTTACTAGAAATAAAATTGACTATATCATAATAGGATAGAAAATGGGAAGAGTATTACTAGTGGATAGCTGAAATATATTATTATTAATACTATATATAGAAGAGCTTTGAAGTTGTTTTGTGCTCTATAAGTAAATCTTATTATGCCCATAGGATCTCTTCTATTTATGTCACTTTTTAAGTGATAGATCTATGCATAACTTTAATATTTCTACGGAGATTCGAATCAGTTCCTCGTAAATTCCTTATTATGCTCTTTTCTATATCAATCCATATAAAATATCGAAAATACGAAATATTTTTCTTTTTAAAAAGTGCGAGTTATGTTTTAACATTATGTTGAGTAAAATAATTTAATGACATCCTTTAAAATTGATTTTTAATTTAAATACGTGTAATCCTATCTGTTTTCATAGTAGCAAATTCTCACTTTGAAAATAAATAAATTAGCATCTAATTTTATTCACTGCTTTCTTATTTCGAAGTTATGTTTGAATAGATTTTAAATTTAATGAATTTCCTGGAAAACTGGTTAAACTATTATGGTGATTTAAATTTTCCACCGAATATTAGATTGCGAATTAAAAAAAAAGCTACTTCGACTAAATCGTACCAAAAAATTTATATTATAAAGAAAACTTTCACTCTTTTACCGGAGTTATTTCTGGTATCTTCTGTTTTACATTATTCCACACCAGAAAGTTGAAAGTTTCGATTACAGCAAGTGGTGAAAATTGACCTGTTGCTTGAAGGTCATCTCTGCTATCTCTTCCCTATAATCAAAGTTGACTGTTCCGGGTCTAAATAAAATACTTATTCTGAAGTGGAGGTTAACTTTTTGTGGTATTTTACTTTAGATCTTTTGTTATTATTTTATTGATTTTATAACTTACATTATAATTAAATTAATAACAAAAACTTGACTATTTTAATCGACATTGATTTCTGATATAAGTTTTGTTAATGTTAATTAGTTTTTAGAAATTGCTGTGTTGTGTGGGCGTGTTTTGTTTTTATTACAAATTTTTTTAACAGACCGACGTATATTGCTTTAAAATAAATATGGTAGTGTTAATATTTTTGGAAATTTTTTTAAAACCTTATTTTATGATATAACATCCAGGAAACTATTAAATAGTATTTAGGAAATTATTGCCAAAAGACTTAAATTAAATACTTCCTTTCAAGATCTTATTTTCTAAACAGATTGAAAACTTTATTTAAAATTTGTAATGAGAATGATTGAGTAGCTATTATTTTTGTGTATGTGATTCATATCGCTAGGAAGTTATTGCATGTTAACTTTGTATTAATGTTTTAAATATTATTTATATAAAACACCCTCTACTAATAGCTACAATTGGTGGCCGCAATTTAATTATAATAAGTTAATGGTTTACTGTTCAGAGTTTGTAAGAATTTGAACACTAAAAGTGATATAATTATAGTCATGGAATTTGAGCCCCAAAAACACAATCTAATGATCTATAACCAAGAGTTGTGAATGATTAGTATTAGTAAATGATGGAAGAAAGCAAGATAATTTTTATGAGGAAACCAATAGATATATTAGTACAAGTTTAATATTTCTTCATAGAATATAGTAATATTTAGACAGTGGCATAGCTCAACCTTCTAGTAATATAATCTGTTCACATCTCAATTGTCTCTATTTACAAATCTGATGAGAGTAGATTTATTAACTTGAGTAATAAATGAAATATGGACAATAGATTTTATGTGTTTTCATAATCTTCGACCTTCCTTTAGAACTGAGAATAGATATTTTTTTTTAGGTGATAGGATTTCTCTAGCAAATTGCAGGATTTTCTAAGTAATTCTTGCTTGCAATCCTCCTAATTAGTCATTAAGTGATTATACTTTTAGTTGGAGGGTAAGTTTTTGATTAAGTGATAAAACATTGCAATATGATGTAATTGGTACCCTATATAATGTGTTCTGCACATGTTCGTTGTTTCACGTTCTGCTTTTACATACAATGTGGAGCTACTGAAGCCATATTGAAAATACTAATTGATAAATTGAAATATTTTCACAAAATGAATGTCAACAGACAATAATAACATATCGAACATTTTTTGATTTTTATATCTGAAAATAAATAAATATTGGAATATGTTGTATTTTGAGTTTAATGGCGAAATACAAACATGATTCAATTGGACAAATTACTTTTCCATAGAAGGTGTTGTAAATACATCGATGTGGGAGGGAGAGAAGACCTCATGATCTGAAAGAGAACTGATCAGGACAAACAAAGGGGGGGGGTGTCATGATTTCAAAACACTTGCCATTTTTACTGACAAACAAAATTAAGTCAGATTACCACTGTTTCTATCATGCCAAACAGAGTGACTCTGCTTCCCAACATTGAGAAAGGTGTATGTGTGCCTGGTTCATTCATCCACCGCGATGAATATCAGGCCTGTATTGACTTAAAATCAGACAATTCTGACATTTCAATTCAGCGATTAGAACTCACATGAATATTTTTGGATTGAAAATTCTGAATCAGAGGCAAAAGACTAAACTAGTAGAACATCACATTGGAAACTGTCATGGCAGCTCAATTGCAATCGATACTTTTTTCTCGTCTTCCTTCAGGACATTCATGCTACTTATCATTAGTAAAAAATAAAAATGTTTCTTTATCTTTTTCTCTTTTTTTATTTTGTTTCAGTATCAAAAACTTTTTGTTTACTGAAATCCCAACTTTATATTATACTATTTCTTTATTAAATTACGCATTTTTTTTTACTATTTTTAAAAGTCAGTATTAAATTTTACAGTGATCTTATTTTTTCCATTTTGAAAGAAAAATAAAAAAATATGTAATTTAGTATTATTTTTATAAAAGTAGACATTAACATTTGCATTAATTTTTATAAATATTTGAAATTTTCAGAAAATGTTCACTTTATCAATTAGTATTTTTAGTATAGCTTTGATAATTCTACATAGTATGTAAAAGCCAAAGGAGCGTAAAGCATATACTATATTGGTACCGCTGCAATTTTATTTCAAGTATTGGAAGATATATAAATTTTGAAGGGTAAATCTATGGTTTGCTTGAAATAATAGAGTTTAATGAAATTAAACTACTAAATAACTTGCCCTTGAGGACTTGAGGAATTTTTTGGCTTACGTAGTACAAATTTTAACAAACTTAGATTAACTTGATAACAAAGCTATATGAATCATTTTTGAAGGAACTTTAAAAAGAAATGGAAAAATCTTTACAAATGAATAATTGTCTCACAAGTAGGGTGATCAATAGTTTCAGGTACAACTCAACATTTAACTATATTGATTGCAATAGTAAGGCCGAATATTATTTTTGGTGTTGAATTTGAAAAAAAAATTATGATGTATATGGATTTATTTTTGAGTCACGTTTTGTATATTCAATGCAAGCGTATCCATTTATGGGTGACTGCTAATAATAATGGCTGATAATTAATATCATGGTTTTGTGGGATTTTTTAAAAGTATGATCTATTCTTTTATATTTAACTGGGGATTTCATGCCCCCAAAACTTCATCTATATTTGGCATAGATGACAAGTGTAGATGCATCCTAGTGAACCATGTCCTAAATGAAGGGAAACAATAAAGAGGATTGAGACTAATGACTGTTGTGAATCATCACAAAAAATAAATCTATAATGAATTAGTTTCTTGTACTCTATATTATTTGTTGTATATATATATATGTAGTAATCCCCCCCCCCACTGCAGTTGTGGTCATTTAGTTCCAAGCCTTTATACAAATGCTGAAATTCATGGATAATGCTAAATCCTAAATTTTTAACATATTCATGCTATAATTTCATTTAACGATTATATATTTTAGAATTTCAGTACAAATAAACACAAAAAATGGAATAAGGTTGCAAAACAATAATAATAACTTGTGAATGTAATATACAAACCTAGGAAAGTCTGTATGTATGAGAAAGTCTTTGCTCAGCATAAAGCTTGTTTTCTTTTAGTACTAAATGTTATTTTTATTATATATAATTGTCATTAAAATTAAATCCACACTTTAGGGTCATTTAAAATAGTTTTTTATTATTTAAGAATTCATATCACAGTAGAATGGGTATAAAATTCTACCACTCTATTACTGTATCACAATTATATGACTGGTTAAGTGAATACTGAATGCTCAAGAAAAAATATCTAAGAGGTGATTCATGGTATTATTTATACAGAAGGGTACATGAGATATATGTGGATGAATGTATATAGAGATGCTGATTTTAATGTCAATATTAATACTATGTACGGATATAAAGTATGTATTGTTTTTCACCATTGTAATATAAAATTTTAATCTTTTCACTTTGATTTCACGACAAACATTTTTTAAAGCATTTTATGGCATATTTTTTTAAAGAAACCTGAGATACCGAAAGAAGTCAACTTATTTGCTTTATTTATATTTATTAGGACTTTTTATATATACAGTAACAAAAAGGTAAACAGTTATGGCGATTTTCATTATTTAAGAGATGATATTTCTTAAAAAGGCTGAATGTATCAACTTAATTTATATTAAAAATAATAAAACATTACACAATATGTAGCACTAAAATAAAAAGTAATTTTTCATTAGAATTTTTAATGTTAATTTCTCATTATCATGAAATATTCGGTTTTCAATTTGATGTTGCATTAATTAATAGAAAAACCTTTGAATTATTATAAAATGTATTTATTTAATGAACAGAAAAACCTTTGAAACGGTTTATCTTTTGATCATTTTGATTTTTCATATGATGTTTAGAGATTTGTTATTCTGTCCCCTTTGCTAAGCATTGCTTGTGTAATGTATTGAGATGTATAAATCCATAACATTTTTGATATATTAAGTACTCTGATAAACATATTAAATGATTTTGAGGAATGTCTTGGAATTTAAAATCACGATCAGATATTTTATCACTGTGTTTACAATATAAAATTAACTTGTTCAAATTTCCAAATGGAAAATAGTATCTGTAAGGCTAGATTCAATAGAAAAGATTATTATTGGGAAATTTTAAAAACATGTCTGTATTTAGTCACATGTATTAAATATTCATTTGAATGATACAACATTGGTAGATAGGAATATAATAATAATAATGAGTTTAAAATGTTGAATAGTATTTATTATTTAAATTTAGAGGAAATTTGGAATGAAAATAAATACATTTGAAACTAAAGAAATGAATATAGAGCAATATTGATAATGGGAGAAGAGCAGAATAATGCTATTAAATTGTTCAATTATTGATGATATTAGAATGATAATTGCAGTCGCTGAAATAGATTTTCGATTAATGAAGGTGAGAGATAAAGAGAGTAGTATAAATTGAATCAAATCATATTTAAAAAATAATTGTAGAATCATTATTAAAAAAACACTTCCTAATGCACTTTTCACTATATTTTATTAATTTCTTATCAAGCACTCTCCTTTAGATTTAAAAAATGGTACTTAAGTATTAGACTAGGCCGTGAAATTTTAGTCTTAGTTAAAATCATTATGATTATTTATGATTGCTAAATATTTGATTAAGTAAATAAATTTAACCTTCAAAAGTAAGTTATTGGAGTTCTCTAGAGTATTTTTCTATCTACTATACATTCTTTATTAACTTCTAGCTGCCACTGATCTGCTGATGGTTTAAAGTCAGCCATTTTTGTAAATAAATTGACATTAATTCAGAAAATGGAGTTGCTATTTGCAAATTTGTTAAAAATAACCCTATGTAATGAAGACTAAAATTTCACCACCCAGACTAATACATATATACTCAAATAACAATTGTATCGTAATATTTTTTGTACATAGACATGCACTAACTTTATATATATCTACATATACATCATAATAAAAATAAATTTAATGGTAATAAACTACTATAAACAACCTTTAAATCTACAGAAGTACTTTGGTTAATTTCTTAAACCTGCCTCAATTGCCATTAAATTCTAACGGACATTTTATTTATATCTACATATACATATATATTAGTATTATTAATAAATATTTTAAACATATTATACACATACATAATAATTACCATAGATTAAAGACTAAAAATATTTTAATAAATATGTATAAACACATATATCCGTGTCTAAATACTGTATATGTTGTACACTTACATGCTTTAAAATTTTTTATATAAATATTATTAAAACATTCAGTAGTTACAGTTATTTACAATGTTTTTGTTTTCTACACGAACTTTTTAAATTTAATGTTTACTATTAATAATAAATTTTAATATTTAATAGATATATTTAAAAAAGTGTATATTTGTCCTAAATTTCATTTGTACAGAAGTTTTTTCACAAAACACGAAAATTAACAGTTTTTGTTTTGATAAAATTTATCACCATGGAGCTATAGATTTAGATCATTACATTGGTTAAATAAATCTGTCAATAAGCTATGCCTTTTTTTGGAAATAATGATCAAGATGGTTTGTACAGCTTTTTTTTTTTTTTTTTGAGAAATTCTACCACAGAGTCAATGAGTTTATAAAACTGACCCAAACTGCATCTCTTGATAGCCAATGAGCTTCTGTATGAAGCCGTAAGCAATTAATTTCTTCATTTTGAATACAAAATTGTCCAAACAATCTGCCTTCAATGAATTGCTTCTGGTTTTGTTAATTGCTTTAGTGGTATAAAATAATGACCCATATAGATATTCATTCAGATTTTTAGCAAATACATTGCCTTTTTTTTTAATATGCAAGAAAACCTGTGGAGCTCTATCATCTTAGGACCACCATCGGTATCAACTGATGAGTTATTAATCAGATTTTTTTTTATCTTAATACTGATATGCTTATAGTATCAGTTTCCAAATTTTTAGCAAAAAATAATTCTTAGCAATATTTTCTTCTTTTATGAATCGCATGTATGTTAAAAAATAAGTCTATTTCCTGGCAAAGTTGTCCTTGCGAACTATATACAGAATTATATTGTACTGTTTAAATAAATAATGAGTCTTCAAATCTATCCATTTCATAATTTTTTCTTTGTAGGTACTATTACTCAAAAATTTTACTTGCTTAATATCAGACTGGCTTATTAAGCAAAATATATATATTTCTCAAAATTACAATTGGTAGAAATTTTATTTTTTTGTCCATGTTATGCAGTTTTCTGATTCGGCCATCAGTAATGAAATAGTGTAAGAAGCAAACAATCCATCAACATCTTGTTTGAATGTTATTGAAAAAACAGTCAAGCATTGTTAGCCAAGAGATCATCGCTATTGCCTTGCAAGCAAGCAGTTGGTTGCAGATCGTTGTTGTGGGTTCGCCTCCCGGCCGATGCTATGACATATGGGGGGGGGGAACACAGTAAAATCTTATCTTTCATAGCAGCAAGAATTTTTGTCAAAGATTTTTGTAGTCATGAAAACTTCATCAATAACATATTTATAGGCGATTGAATAAAGTCACAGTCCAGTATTATATTGTCTCCATTTTTGTTTAAGTTCAGCTATAATATTATCCTTAAAAAAAAGAAAATGTATATGTTCATTTATCATAATAGGGGTATAAAATTATCAAGAGATATGTATAATTGAAAATTATAATTTCTACAGAACTAAAATTTTTTGCAATAGTTATTAGAATATCTCCCATTATATCAGGTATATAATGGTTTTTTCATAAGGGTTACAAAAGACAAATTAATATTAGGGTATGAGCACAGACTTTCACACGACCCACCACTCTCCACTCCATCTAATAACACTGATACACTTAAACATACATATGTTGAAAAGATAAATAATCACCAATATACGTATTTCATGCTAAACCAGCAATCATCAGTTGGTCCAGATTATCATCTCTACACATATATACTATAAGTGCTCAGATATATATTAAGATAGACAATCCTCATATTTTAATGGACAGGCTTCAATCTACTCCACATTCCAACTCTTCAAACGTCCATCCAATTGAAAATCTGATGATGGAATTCTCAAAGGCCACCCTGAGGCCGAGATTATTGTCACACCCATGTTGACCTAAGGTCAATCTGAACCCCACATGTACAGGACATAATTCATTAAATACATATGCAAGGATGGGCAGACATCTCTATAATGTAATAACTGAAACATAGGCTTATTTATACCTGTGTCTATATATATGTAATATTAGGGTATGAGCACAGACTTTCACACAACCCACCACTCTCCACTCCATCTAATAACACTGATACACTTAAACATACATATGTTGAAAAGATAAATAATCACCAATATACGTATTTCATGCTAAACCAGCAATCATCAGTTGGTCCAGATTATCATCTCTACACATATATACTATAAGTGCTCAGATAAATAATCACCAATATATTTCATGCTAAACCAGCAATCATGAGTTGGTCCAGATTATCATCTCTACACATATATACTATAAGTGCTCAGATATATATGAGGATTGTCTATCTTAATATATATCTGAGCACTTATAGTATATATGTGTAGAGATGATAATCTGGACCAACTGATGATTGCTGGTTTAGCATGAAATACGTATATTGGTGATTATTTATCTTTTCAACATATGTATGTTTAAGTTTATCAGTGTTATTAGGTGGAGTGGAGAGTGGTGGGTCATATGAAAGTCTGTGCTCATACCCTAATATTACATATATATAGACACAGGTATAAATAAGCCTATGTTTCAGTTATTACATTATAGAGATGTCCTGTACATGTGGGGTTCAGATTGACCTTAGGTCAACATGGGTGTGACAATAATCTCGGCTTCAGGGTGGCCTTTGAGCATTCCATCATCAGATTTTCAATTGGATGTACAGTTGAAGAGTTGGATTGTGGAGTAGATTGAAGCCTGTCCATTAAAGTATGAGGATTGTCTATCTTAATATATATCTGTGCATTTATAGTATATATGTGTAGAGATGATAATCTGGACCAACTGATGATTGCTGGTTTAGCATGAAATACGTATATTGGTGATTATTTATCTTTTCAACATATGTATGTTTAAGTGTATCAGTGTTATTAGATGGAGTGGAGAGTGGTGGGTCATGTGAAAGTCTGTGCTCATACCCTAATATTACATATATATAGACACAGGTATAAATAAGCCTATGTTTCAGTTAAAAGACAAATTAAAATATTAATGAAATTAATAAACTAAGTTTTTTTTTGTTTAGCAGGCAAATATCAAATTACATTTCTTGGTAAATAATTAAAAAATCATTATATAATTATATATTTAATTTAGTTTGCCCTTATTTTAATAATTTTGTCTTTTCGGCACAGTAATTTATTTATCAATTAGAACAGATGATTCAAGAGATATAAATAAATATTAATAGTTAATGGGTTTTTTGCAATTTTACCCCCCTGATTTCATTATCATCATAATAAAAAATATAACATATATTTATTAACAATACACTTAAATAATATTAAACCAATACAAGCTTGCTATAATTTTATCATTAGTAAGGCCCTAGAAGACAAGAAATGTAAGAAAATGTATAAATCGCTATTATTTTATTGCAATAACAATACTTTGTATATGGTTTTTAAAGATCGAATCACTTGCCTTTGTTTCATAAACATTCTAAATTGTGTTCCTCTTTATAGTATTATATTGTAAACAAATCATGTGCACATACTTATTTTAATGCATGCTGGGCTTTCTGACTATGCACAATATGATCTCCTACCAACACTGGTTACTAATACTTGTTAGCAGACTTGATGATTGATCAGTTATAACTTGTATTTTGTGCATTTATTTGGAAAATGAAATAATGACTATAATTTTAAGTCTATGGTACAAAACAGATGAAACGAGCAAACAATTTTTTCAAAATGTTCTTATTTTTGTTTCAACTCTTCCCATATTTTTTTATTCAGTGACCTTCCCATTATACATAAGGCTATTACTTCCATTCTAGATTGTTTCTGTGTCCCTCAGAGAGCAGTACCATCAACTTTGGGAAACACCTAGTTTACATTAATCATTTTCATATGTGCATATATATGTTTTAAATAATATATATCGGTTAATATTAGTTTCCATATTACACTACCATATGTTTTAACATTAGTAATAACTTATTTTTGCGCACATGCTCAATCGTTTTTTTGTATGAGTTTATTTCAAATTTCTGAACTAGATCCCTCATACATATTTACTGATCTACAATTTCTTTTTCTCCTAATTTATATAATGCTGTCATGATAATATATATATCTTTACCCTATTAGCAATGGTCCTTTATGTAAGAATTTGCCATAGTGATTGATTAGTATCAATTTGTACCCACTATTTTCATTTACAATTGATTATTTGCTCTTACAATGTCTAAAAAAATTAAAAACTTTTTTTTGAAGATGGGTGTAAAAAAATGGTTGTCATTTTATAAGATTGATGTCATAAAATGGTGATTTCCTTAAAGCTACATCTTCCAAAAATAAAATTGCAACATTCACACTAGGAATGCACAGTTGAGTTAATTCATTATACAGTATACAATATTATTTTGAACATAAAATTAAAATATGATTAATGCACTTTATTTAATTTTCTTCCAGTGACTTTTCAAAGCATTCAGTGATTTCATTTATGACATAACCAAAGTAATGAAGATTTTCATCTTTAATGATTACAAAATTGTAAAAAAAACAAACACTATTTTTATTCAGCACATTAATTAACCATTGTGATCTTATAAGTATATTTATATTTATAATCTATATTTATTCAATCAGGTTATGAAAGTTATTTTGACTGCAGTGAAAATTTGATGATTACAATAGCCACTGTAATTATAAACTACTTCAAGAAAAAAATGATTTCATGCATTATATAGATGATAATCAACTTTATATGATCAAAGGTTACTAAATGTCAGTTTAAAATGTAATTAATTTTTTTTTAATTTTTAATCAATAATGTTATTATTTATTTGTGACTTATTCAAGATAATAACTGGTTTTATCATAACCATAGATAGGTAAAATTTTAAAAAAGATTTAATTTCACTGCATTTATATAAATAAATAAAAATATGATTAAAGAAAAGAAATTATCAGCATTGCAAAAAAAATTTAGTCTTAGTGGTTAAAAATTATAAAAATAAAACATTTTAAATAATTGAACATAAATTGCATAAAAAATAAATTTTAAAGTGTACTTTGTGTTAGTTTTTTAAATTTTAAAACATGCATTGTCATTAGTCTCCCCTCCCTTCATACATTATTATAATTCAATGAACTGAGATTCAGGAAATATTCTGTGCCTACATAAGAAGCAAAATAGTAGATCCATAATAAAAAAATTGTAAAAAAAATTTCTTTGAAAATTTTGGCTACCAAGATATTTTTAAATACTATATTTGCCCACAGATTAATGATTTTTTAAAAAAAATAATATGCTAAGTAAAATGTTCACTCATTAATTAATACTTTTTTAATTTAAGAAACTTTAATTTAAAGTAATGAATTTATTTTCCCCCCATATCTTTCATAGCGTAAGCTTGTGGTTAAAACACTTGTAGAGGTCCCTACTATCACATTTTATATGCATATTATCGAGGTTATAGCCTCAGTAAATATTAATATGAATTCTTTATAATTGTTCATTTTTAATGCAAGATTTAATTTACTACGTAATTTGAGGGATCAATTGTCCTCACTAACTGGGGTAAATGATCTTGGTGCATTCATTTGAATATTACAGAGTTTTTGGAACTGTTTTTGGGCTAAATACCATCTTATAAAAGTGCTACTTATAAAACTTAGTTATTGTTAGAATTAAAATCATTTTTACTTCATTGAATATCTGTGACCATCAGAATGTTATTTTACACTTTTTTTTTCTCAAGATATCCATAACATGTTTCTAATATTTATTCTTTATTTCAATAACAGTCAATAAAATCGTAACTGGCTCGATGCCTCAATTTTATGAGAAATCGCTATTCTTTTGGTGTATATTTTCTATTTAATATTTCATCTCATTATCACAGTAAATTTCAATCTTCAAAAGTATTTTTAAATTTATTGTTATCCACTTAATATGTACTCTTAATATTTATAGTTCTTCCCTTTTAACTGAGAATTGTGTAGTGCTTAATACATACAAAATGCATTATTTTCTCGGATTACATGCAACTTATATGTTTAGAGCAATAATTCACTTTATTTACTCTATTCCAGAACCATCTATTTCAAATTTATATGGATACTTGAGCATACTTTGGGTCGTTGGGAAGTGAAGTGAATTACTGCTTCTAAAACTTTTAATGCTTAAAAAACCATATTAGGATACAAATAACTAAACGTTACGCTAAGTTTAATAAGTTAATTGAAATTTTGTGATGCATCTATTTTTTGAGGATTTCTTTCATTCCAGCTGTTGAAGAATTGTTTTCTGCTCTAGCTCACGTACAGAGCAAGCTCAGAAGTGAGGACGACATTGAAGATCTCAAATCTGTTGCTGGCATTTTGCAGTCCGCAGATTTTAGCAAGGCATTTAAAATTCATAATAAAGTGAGTGAAATTTGGTGCTATAATGCTCCTCCTACACCCCTGTGTACAGATTCAGAAGATCTCATCCATGAGGTAAGTTTTATTGATTTACCTATTAGTATATGATGAATTTGAACTCGGACTTTCATGCTTCCCATAGTTTTCCATTCTATCTTATACAACTGATATATAATCACATGTGAAAAAGATAAATGATATCCAATATATATTTTTGATGCTGAACCAGCACTCGTCAATGGGTCCAGATGAGTTCAGCATGAAATAATTATTTTGAAGGTCATCTGTATTGGTTATATAAGATGAAGTGGATATCTGTGGGGAACTTGAAAGTCTGAGTTCAAATTTCTTCTAATTACATTAAGTTCAGTATTTAAATATTATTATATGAATGAGTGCATAAAATCTAATATAAAAAAAAGTTTATATATCTTGTATATGTTAAAATATTTTTCAAACTGATCGAAAGAATTTGACTAACAATCTACTGTTTTGGTTTCATGGCATCCCATTTGTACTCTAGTGCTACTTAATATTATATATTTTAAATAAATATATTTATAGTATGATAAACACTCTATCAAATTACACAACTTCAACTACATACAATCCTGGGGGGGGGGGGTATATAAATAAACCGGAAAACAAACTTAACAAACAATAATAAAAGTATTGAAAACCGCAAACTCATTAAAATTTTATGAATGTTAGTATGGTGGCAGGCATTTTTTCTCGCTAATTGTAACATTCTTAAATCTCAAGCATGAATTTATTTAATCTTGTCTTGTTCAAATTTTAAATACATTTCAATACCATAATGGTAAGTGTAATAAATTTTTTCTTTGCATTGGATAAATCCACAAAAAGTTGTAAAGTTCTTTTATTAAGGATATTATTGATTATAAGAAGTTTTATTCTGAGGGGACTCATATGTTGGAAAGAATGAATCTTCATTCAGAGAAATTCTTAAAAGAGAAGAGCGGATTTATAATGTTGTTTGTGCTCCTAAAACAGCTATAATTGTAACCAAGAGATAATTTTTTGATAAAAAGAGAAAAACCCTTAAATTTATGATTAAATAATATGAATCATGAGAAAGTTCAATTGATAGTCTTGTATTGTGTTAGAAAGTTTTATGTTGACCTGGATCTGGAATACATAATTCCACACTTTACTGCAAGTAGAAGATGGCCGTATAGATTCTGAAATCATCATGGATATTTATCTATTTTATAAAAAATTGTACAATAAGTTTTATTATTTTTTAAATTAACAACTGAATATGCACACATACAGGAATGTAAATGTTTTCTCAACTTATTATTAATAATTCGAAATCAAATAAAATGTTATAAAAACATATTTATAAACAACAAAACATAACACTTATATTAATTATATAAAAAGCCTTTTTCGGCAAATTTATTTTTTGCCCTTTTCAAACATGTCTTCCAAAAATACTACGACTACATATACATAGCGACATCTATGTTAATACATGATAAGTAAAAAATAAAAGACAAAAGAATAAAAGAAATATACAATTAGTATAAACAATTCATATAGAACAGCTGAAACTGAATTGGACAGCCTATATTATCATATAACTTATACAACTCTACTATAATTTAAATCTTCATTTCGTAAAATGCATTCCAAACAATCATCCACATCAGTTATCTATCCATTCTTTTTTCATCAACCATTTATTATTCATTCCAATAGACGCCTTATATATATTCATACAATTAGTTTTATTATACATAATATAATTTGTTTCATATAATCTGTCGATGATAGTTTAGTAATAGGGAATAGAAGGATAGTACATAAATTATTTAGGAAGTTTAATAATAATGCGGATAATATCCGTTTTACTATGAAGGAAATTGATAACGAGATTAGATATCTAGATATTGAGATGTTTTTGAGTCAAGATGGAAATATTGTGATTAGGCATTTTGTTAAAGATGATAAATTGAGAAAAATTATACCAATTGATTCAAGGCAGCCATGGATAAAAAAGATGAATGTAATAAAGAATTTTAAATATAAAAATGATAAATTTAACACTGATAGAAATTTTGCTAAATTGCAAAAAGAAAAATTTAAACAAGATTATGTAAAATGCGGATATGGGATAAGACATATTAATAGTATTTTTATAGGAAATTATAAAAAGAGAAATAAGAGAAATAATAATAAAGATAAGAAGAAATGGATTAAAATTTCATATTTACCTAATGTATACAAAATTTTATGTAAAAAAAGGAAAAAATATTTGGATAAAAATATTAATGTGGGATGGGCCAATAGTAGAAATTTAGATAAGTTAATAACTAATTATAGGTTAATAGACGAGATACAATATAAAAGGGGAATGGTTTATAAAATTACTTGTAAATTTTGTAATATGGTTTACACGACGCTCTTCAGCAAAGCAATTGAGCGAAAGAGCTAAGGAACATAATGGTGCTATCGATAGGAAAGATGATAAGTCAGCATTATATGTTCATTATTTGCAAACTGGACATAAAATTAATTGTACTGATAGTATAAGGGCTTTAAATTATATAAAAGATGTTAATAGACGCAAATTATATGAAACAAATTATATTATGTATAATAAAACTAATTGTATGAATATATATAAGACGTCTATTGGAATGAATAATAAATGGTTGATGAAAAAAGAATGGATAGATAACTGATGTGGATGATTGTTTGGAATGCATTTTACGAAATGAAGATTTAAATTATAGTAGAGTTGTATAAGTTATATGATAATATAGGCTGTCCAATTCAGTTTCAGCTGTTCTATATGAATTGTTTATACTAATTGTATATTTCTTTTATTCTTTTGTCTTTTATTTTTTACTTATCATGTATTAACATAGATGTGCTATGTATATGTAGTCGTAGTATTTTTGGAAGACATGTTTGAAAAGGGCAAAAATAAATTTGCGAAAAAGGCTTTTTATATAATTAATATAAGTGTTATGTTTTGTTGTTTATAAATATGTTTTTATAACATTTTATTTGATTTCGAAGGATTAGTACAACATAAAAAACGAAAAAGAAAAAGGTATTTTCCGTTTTCTTCTGTTTTTAAGTATCGTTATTATTAATAATTATATATATATTTTAATTTTATTAATAAACAATAGTTATTGTATTGTAATTATCAAATAAATGTAAGCTATTATGCACAATATATGAGCTATGTGATAGGGATTTGGAACAAAATATAGCACACATCATGGCTCCACTGAATATGTAATATGTATGAACACTTACAATATTTTAATTTGAAAATTACATATGCATATTAAGACAGCAACAAAAATAATTATAAAAAATAAAATACAGTGAATCCGTCAATTATGCTGTATTGAACTACATGATTTTAATTATACGCTATCCAAAGAAAATGTGAGCAAACAAATAAAAGTGCAAATAAAATAAAAAAAACATTCACAAGTTTTATAATTTTTGGTGGCCATTTTTTTTTCTCAGAGCACTATTTTAAAAAAAGCAAAATTCGTAAATAAATTTTACAATACTTCAGTAGCCTATTTTTTTATTTTAGAGTTTTATACAAGATTATATATATTAATAAAATTTCAATGTATGTTAAAAGCACATACATGTTATTTTTTCTTTATTATTCTTTCCAAATTTGATGGGCAGTATTTTGTGTAATAAAATATTTTCTGAGCATATAACTAAAAGTTATATTAAATTTTAGAACATTTTACAAGTTAATACTGATTTAAAAACATTAAAATAATTAGAGAAATTATAATTTCTTGATAGACTAGTCTATTACGTTTCTATAAGAGAAAAGAAGTTATTGAAGAAGAAAAATAATAATATTGCTCAGATTGTATTTATTGGAGCAAACGTCACACATTTTACTATATACTTTATTTTAAAAATAAAAATACTTGGTTTTTTTCCTTATTGCTTCAGTGAATGGATGAGTGAACACACACTTAGTAAAATATATATAAATGTCAATTGATCATTATTATTTTTATTTATTCTATAATTTTGATTTGTATATATCAAAAAGCATCTTTATATAAATATGTATGTTGAAAACTATTGAATCCTTGCTGATCAGTATTGTATTTTAATCAATGTTTAGCAACAAATATGCTATATGTGTTGAACTCGACTAGGGGTGTGGAACAAAATGTAATATACTTTGCAACTCTATTGTATTATGCAAAATATACACATGTATATATAACTAAATAGATAAAACACAATTTGAAATTCCTGATTTTAAGACTTTTTTGTATTTTTCATATTTCAAGAATATATCTTTAATTCCCTCATTATGATTTCAAACTCAGTTAATCTAGAAAATACCATTAGCGTACTGCAATTAGATTTTTTATTTATATATAGTTGCCAGATGGTTTTTTACCTTTATTTAACAAGTTGATTCATTTTTTGTAAAAAGTTTAGTTTTGAAAAATTTGTTTCGACTAATAGAAGTCTTTCAATAATCGGTATTCTATTAAATAGACTGTATTAAAAATATTATTATAATATTAAGTAATTTTACCATTATAGTAATCCACATTAAGCGAAGTTATTAATCTTCTTTCTTTTTGTGATGAAAATTGATATTGAAATACAGAATCAGATGTTAAATTATGGATTTTGACACTGGACATGGTTGCTTCACTGTATCAATATAAATTTTAATGCATTATAAATATTATTTAGTTAGTAGATAATTGCTCTTTCTATGTTACATTTTCACCTTTTTTAAAAATGAATATTCTATAAAATGAATATAAGAATTGTATAGAGTGGGACAAATGTTCCAGATATATTTAAAATAACATCTCTGTACCACCAAAAACAGTCATTTAAAAGATAATATATTTCTTATTAATGAAAAAATCTCCCTAAATAAGAGTAATTTTTTGTTTTGATTTTTTTGCATTAAAAGAATTATTGTATTTTATAACTGTATGGAAGTGGCACCATTTGATTGAAATCATATATACTTTTCATCTCCTTTTTGATGACAAAAAGAAAATTATAAGATATTGATAAATAAATAAAAAATTATAAAATTTTTAACTCTTTCATGCAACTTAGATCATTCTGTACTTGTATAGTAAGTAATATATTTGCCATTCTCCTGTCTCAGTAAAATTATGAGAGGAGGAGTTGAATTTTGATAACCCACTTACTTTATTCCTTTGGCATGAGTTGTGACATACTTAAAAGTAACATTTTAAAATGTAATCATGCAGTAAATAAATTAGTATATGTAATTGTCTTGGTCAGTGTGTATGAGGAAGCATTAGATTACCGTTACCAATCTAAGCAAGGAAATCAGCATGAGTTCAAAGCTTACGTTAGAATATTACAACTTTCAAGTCATTAGCTCATATAAAGGTGAATGTTTTATGTGCAATTCATTGCTTTTCATTAGCAGGGGTCAATATTCAGCAACTAATTTGGTTATCTATTAATTTCTTATGAAGACATTTGTTGCCAAGTGACAGATATTGCTCTTAAAAGGGTCAATTGATGCTTTGTTTTATAAAAACACATGATTTAACTTATATTTTTAGAAAAATTGTTATGAGTAATTACTTTCTATGTGAACAAAGAAGACTTCAGATTTTGAATTTAAGAATTATTATTCATAATCGATGTTATATAGTCCTACTAACTCATATGATCTGTAATTGCAAGAGTTAAATGATTGCAGATTCAATTTATATACTACTATAAAGTCTTACTAAGGCATTTAAAATCAGCTCCTATACTGTTACTAAGTGACTGAAAACAATATGGTAAAAAAGTATAGAAAGGAAACAGTAAAGATTTGGTATAGGAACAGTATTTAGATTTGGATGAATCAATTCCTTATCCCATAAAGCTGTAAAAAGCACTCTTGTTTCCAGCATTACTTATTGGTTATTCATAGTTGATTCCCACATCTAAATGTTATTCTGGTCATTACTATAAAAATCATCAATAATTTGAGTACTGTACTTGTCACGAATCTCTCATTTCATTGGTTATCTGCCTGCATTAATTGTGGTAACGGGATTATATATTTGTGGAACCACATTATCAATCTTTAACTGCATAATTCTGTCTCTGATCTTATTTTATTTACTTTGGGGGGGGGGGGGGGGGGATAATTTGTCAGTGTTGAGAAATCATTAAAATCTTTTCTTGTAAAGTTGCTCTGTAAGATTTTAAAATGTGATGGCAAGATCGTGTGACCATTCAATATTATTTATAAACATCACATGATCACCATTTCTTATGCTTGCTCTTAACTGTTATGAAAACAGGCAATACATTTAGAGAGTTTTGCCTGTATAGAGTGTAAGATTATAAAATCATGTCTTTAAATTAGATATATGAAATGAATGAACAATAAAACATTTTCTAAACAAATATTTTATAGTGAATTTAAATATGATTTTCACAGTAGTCACAGATTCCATTTACATAAAAGATGAGATTCTGGACCAACTGATGAGTGCTGATTTAGTACGAAATGTGGGGGATCATGCATATTTTTCACTTATCTTTGCTCATATATTTATAATTACGTCTCTCCACAAGGTGTTAAAAGCACATAGAAAGCAGGCTTAGTATTTAGGTATTTCAAAGACAAAAAAATTTCATCACAAAAAAAAGACAGTATCACAAGATTTCAGATAG
Organism: Epiperipatus broadwayi; assembly: GCA_028023455.1. NCBI lineage: Eukaryota > Metazoa > Onychophora > Udeonychophora > Euonychophora > Peripatidae > Epiperipatus > Epiperipatus broadwayi. The sequence goes on along the minus strand of JAQFVV010006264.1, from coordinate 3,549,101 downwards.
ACAAAAGAACTAGCATATGATGTACTTTGGGTTTACGATGGATTAATATAGTCATTGCAAAATTCATATCTAAGATATTGTCTTTCTATCTTTTGTTTTTTTTCTTCTTCTATAGGTATTATTGCTATACTTCTTTGCAAATTGTTCCTAATTATCTAGTCTGTTGATGTATCATCTTTGTTGGAGGGAAATTATTTAAGATTCATTTAATTATTATGTAATCTGAGGTATGTTTTGATATAAAAAGGCTTCTCCTTACAGGAAATCATAACTTATTAATAATGTTATTTATAGTAATCCTACATTTTTTAAAAAAAAAATCGTAATTGTCATTGTTTTTTGAAAATATATTTTTTTCATTCCAAATTTAAATAATTATTGATGCTTTGCCATGACAACTGTGCAGATGTTTGGTTCTTTGCCAATTTAAGATAAGTAAGACATCCAGTTATTTCAGATTTAAATGGAAAAATCTTGAATTACTGAAACAAAAATAGTATTTTTATTTTTATTTTTAATTCACTCCATATGTTTTTTTTTTTTTTAATGGGTGTGTGTGTGTATGATGAAAATGCATAGATGACTTTTTAATTACTCATTATTATCTGACTGTGAACAGTAAATATATTTATATACTACTATGCAGAAATTTTATTTTAATGAGTAATTGTTTTTTTCAAGTTAAGCACAGATAGTCTAATAGTCTTGGTTCCAGAACCTAAAGGATTAAGATTTTTTATAGATTTGAATAGATTATGTAGTTATAATTCCACCATGTACTTCTTACACCTTATCATATATCGATCCAGCTATCATGAAGCAAAGTAAGACAATATATATGGGGATTTAGTTTTAGGAATTATTTTGATTGTCAATACTTAAAGGATAATTATTACAATCATTTTCATTCATTATTGTTTCATGTTTAATCCAATTTTTTTGATCCCTAGTCTTTTCTCTACAACACAGTAACAAACTTTTTTTCTTTCATTCATCAATTTCTTATATGATCTCTTTTTAGGTCTTACATTCTCTTGGTAAGACAATATATATGGGGATTTAGTTTTAGGAATTATTTTGATTGTCAATACTTAAAGGATAATTATTACAATCATTTTCATTCATTATTGTTTCATGTTTAATCCAATTTTTTTGATCCCTAGTCTTTTCTCTACAACACAGTAACAAACTTTTTTTCTTTCATTCATCAATTTCTTATATGATCTCTTTTTAGGTCTTACATTCTCTTGGATCCAGTTTCAAACCTCAACTGTTTATCTCTTATCATCTCTTTTAGTAATATGCCAAGCCTATATCCATTTCATTCCTTAATTCTTTCAATGATGTTAGCATTATCTTTTTGTTCTCTTGCTGATATAATTTTTTTTTTATCTCTTCTTGTTACCTCTGAAACAAATCTCTTTATAATTCATTATATGATCTCTTTGTATTCTCTTCTGCTAAGTGTGCAAGTCTTAGATTTGTGTATAAGAACTGGTAAAATGTATCTTAAAAAAATCTTTCTTTCAAACACATGGGTATTTTTTATATATGTATTTCTACCAAAAGTATTCTATCCTAGTTTGATTCTATGATTAATTTTATCTATTATATTTCCATTTGCATTAGTAAGCTAAATGAGATTTTGTAGTCATTAACTTCTTCTAATTCATAGTTATTAATCTTTTATTTTCTTCTGTGAAAAGTCTTTTTTAGTATTTACTTTTAGTTTTACTTTTTTTTTTTTTTCATTATTTTCAAACGAAACTGTATCATCTGCGAATTCTACATGACTTCAATAATCTCCATTTACTTTTATTTCCTTAGCTTTGAATCCATAAAGTATTTCTTGTAAAACTGTTATATAAAGTTTTGGAGATATGGAATCACCATATCATATACTCTTGTCATTGTTAATAATCTTCTTAGTATCAATTATGTAATCTAATTATTATTGTTGCATTTTTGTAAATACCCGTCAGAATGTGTCATTATTCTAGGTCTTCTATGGGTCACATGATTTAATCATGGTAAAAATGCTTGTAGAATCAAATATCTTTTCATATTCTTGGGTTTTTTCCATAACTTCTCTATAATTGAATGTAATCCATTATGCTAACTCTATTCTTTCATCATCTAGTAATACTATTTCTCTCCCCCCTACATTCCTTCTTTTATTTTTTACTCCCATCTCTTCCACTTTTATTAATATCCTCCAACAATTTACTATTCAATTTCATTCTCTATAATTATCTATTTTAGCCAACTTCTTTTTTTCTAAGTACTTTTCCCATTTAGCATTAACATCTTTTTTACTTTCTTTATTTTTAATAGCACCCTTATATTCTCTGCATGCTTTCCCCCTCTCTTTTACACTTCTACTGTCACTTTCCTATTACTTTTATTCTTCTGAATATTCTCACCTAAAACCCTATTTGCCACTTTTTCTATTTCATCACACCAGTCCTTATACTCGTCCCCAACCAACTCTTCCATGGTTTCTTCAACTTTATTTTATACTCTTTTAACTTATTCTTATCATTCACTCTCCATCAATATCTTTCACTATTCTTTCTACTTTTATTATTAATTTTCATCACATTACTAACCATTTCTATTATGAGATATTTTGTTTAATGTTAAAGAAGATTGGTTTTTTTAAATATATTGAAGAAAAAAATTTTTTGTTTTTAAATTTTATATAAGAATGCTTTTTTATTTGAATACTGGTCAATTGATGTTACAAAAGCAAAAGAATCCTGATATTAGTCTAATACTTGTAAAAATATATAGAAGAAAGGCTCAAAAGAAAATAATCCTCTCAGCATCATATCAATTATTTGCATTTCTCTGACATTTTAATGCTTTTAGAAATGCACTCTTTTAAAGAATTATACTGCATGGTTGTGTGTGCTGTAATCTAATAGTCTGCCCAATAACTTATATATATTGTGCCCTTACAATTTAGTCACTAGCTAAATTTATAGTAATGTGCATGTAGAAAAGGTAAACCAAAAATCATCATCACAATTTTATATAACCATAAAAGAAGCTGTAGGGCATCCAAGTTCAAACCCTACAAGGTCCAGTTCTAAAAGCTTTAAACAGAGAAAGAATGGGTCAACAATTACATGCTTTACTTGTTTGTGTGTTGATAGAAAGGTAATACACACATTTAAACTATTTAATATTTAATTTTTCTTTAAAAAGCAAAGTTATAATGCATACATATAGGCAATGTATGTGTAAATTATTTAATTGTTTTATATTTCAAATATTAAACATTTTTAACTTTCTTTAAAACTAACCTATGCTTGATCAATTCTAATATTTTATTCTATACTTTTATTTTGCTTTTCTTTAATTATAATTGGGATTTAAAAGTTACAGACTTAATTAAATAATTGGGTTATAATTACTAAGCTAGCAATCATATTATTTAAGGTTAGTTTATGAATGATTTGAAAGAATGAAGGATGTGTGTACATTACATACAAAAATTTACATTTCCTAAATATTGAAAGAAAAGGAAGTATTAAATCTGTCAAATTATTTTTTTTGTACAATTTTTTTTGTTAAAAGAGGAAATCTGTTTAATCAGATATCGATCTTTGTAGCAATTTTTTTTTGTAAATGATTGTTTCACTTTGGAAGCTTATAATGGGTCAGAGCTCTAAATTTTGAAATTGTCTTATCTCAAGATCTAAAGAAGGAAGCTCAAAGATTTGAAGTGTTACCTGGATGTTAAAAAAAAAAAAAGAAAAGAAAGGAAATAAGGATTGAGTCTATTTTTTTTTTAAACAAAAGTGTCTGGAAAAAGGATTAAACTTTTCAGTTGAAAAATAATTTAGTTGAAAATAAATTAGAGATCTAATTAAAACAAATTTGTCCAAAAATAGCAAGTGATGCTATCTCTGATTGGTTAAGTTAGCTAAAAATTGGATATAAAAAGCTGTCTTGAATTATTATTAGGATTATTGTTTATGATTCAGATTATTAAACTATCCAATTGAATGCTGAAAATATAAGAAATGTCTGGCTAGAAAAATTATATGTATGTCCCATCGGTTCCGGACCATCTGGGGAAGCTGCACATCACATAGGAAAGAAAAGATGTGTCTAAAATAATATTCTACACCTTTCAACTGACCAGAGAAATAAGATGTTTTTAATAGAAGGAAGAAAGCATTCACCTGCATTCAAAGAAGATGAATTAATCTACTGATAAATATTAATCATCAAGTCCAATTAATTGTTACAACAACTGATTTTAAACTCAAGAAAATTTACAAATGTGAAAACAACTGCTGTATTTCATCCACATGCTTGACAGGAAGAGAAGAAAAATTAATATAATGATTTCCAAATTATCCACTAAAGCAAATAACCTCAATAGAGTCACCATCATCAAATAGTTATACACCTCAAGAAAGAGATTGTTCCCACATAAAACGGAAATGGTAGCTGCAGAAATATAAACCTTATACAAGACAAGTTTGAACCCTTGGAAATTCGCCACAAACAAAAGATCGGTAATATGACTTTTTATATCTATTTTCTTTATGATATCAGTCTTAAGAAACATTTTAGCAATAAAGTGGTATATTTTATTTAAAGAACCTTTAAAGACTATTCAGATCGATTAAAACAAGAATGTCTTACTAAAAATAACTTTGAGCTTCATAAATGATCTTGAATGTATGAAAATGATTTGTTTATTAATTTTACAATATTAATGTGTAAAACAATTTTTTTTTATGGTATTATGATTTTAGTTTTAACTAATATATTATTATTTTGGTTTTAAATAATATTTTGTTATCATGGGATAAAACACGCACATACATAATGATATTTTATATGTGTATAATTGTGAGTGAATGTGAAATAATGAGTAGTATTAGAATATTGGGTTATTTTGTTTCAAGTTAAGTATAGCATTTCTGAGGTAGAAGAACGGGGGAGGAGATAATGATTTAAAACTCTTTTCTAAAACTTGCTCTTTCAATTTTACTAACATTTTTTTTTTACATTCTATTTACATGTTGGATTTTTAAAGTATGTGTGCTAATGAGCAGATAATATTTTTTGTCTTGAAATACTTTTCATGGTCAATGTGACGTCCAACTTAATACAAAATACATTTGAAGGGAAAGGGGGAAGAACTTAAAATTAATCTGAGGATTGTTATATAATCAATTATTATTATTATTATTCATGTCAATTTTCATATTTATCTAGAAATTTTTATGTATATGTTAGAAATGTAGTAATAAATATTAGTTTGTTTTATTAAACGAGGCGTATATATTTCATTAAGTGTAGTCTTTGTTAAGTGTGATTATTCATCATCATCAATGGTTGAATATTAGTTATTTAAGATATAAGTAAATATGCTAAAATTAAGCAATAATTATGAATTTCTTTATAAAATTAGTTTTATGTTTAGGCTTAGTCCTAGAGCTGTAGTTGAAACCATTGTCATTATCGTTATTATTATCATCATCATCATCGTCATCAACATTTTAATTAATGAGCTGTTTAACTGTTTAAAGGCCATAAATAAATATTGATTTTATAATATTTAGTGATCTCTTAGTATTATTATAACCACATCCCATCATCTATTTCATGCAAGGATGAGTGAATTGCCATCCTAAATTAGTTATATATAATCTGAGCTAGTAAACTTACAAAACTATTGAAACACATTTGTTATGGTAAGATCTGAGAAATGATTTATGTTCAATGAACTCCACTGTGGTTTAAAGATGTTTTACTTTTACCTAACTATTAGTGCTTATAGTGATATGGCTCAAAAAGCAAAATCTTCCATTTTATTATAAATAAAGTACCAAAAAGGGATTCAAACCCAGTACATGTGAAAGGTTATTAGATATAACCGTGTCTAGATTCAGATAATCTAGTGGTGCCCTGCTAGACCATATTCACTTAGTATTTGTTTAAACATGCACTTAACATCAAACCAAGAAATGAAAGGGGATAAGATCTACTGCCTGTATACCTGAGTTATATTTTATTGAATTACTAGTGTACTCACTTCACGTGATTTCATATACCTGAGTTATAATACATTGCTATAATAATTTACTTATGATCATTCTATGGACTACTCAGGTATGGTAATATCTTTTTTTTGATTCTTTAATTATGTTACAATATATATATATATTAAAGTTTGATTTCCTATACTAATATAAACTGATGACTTATTATATCTATGTGTATGGCAGCTGATGATCTGAACAAACTGATGAGTGCTGGTTTAGCACAAAATTGCGTCTATTGGAGAGCATTTATTTTTTTCACATTTATGTTGTCATGTGATGGAGTGGATAGAGTTCAAATCCCTTCTAATTACATTAAGTTCAGTATAGACAGTCTTGTATTTAAATATTATATATTTGTAATATAAATAAAATGTCATTAATTAAAAAGTATAGTAATAATAATATAAATAATAACTGTAACAATAATTAAATATAAATATACATTCTGTGAGTCCATTATTATTTATATTGTTATTATATATAAAATAAGTTACTGCAAAAAATACATGTAATAGTTTTAAATTATATAACAGTAAATTAATAATATAGAATTTCCAAAAAAACTTGAGCTGTGTCAAGCCGTTATGAAAAGGTATAACTGTATAGATATATTCTCACTTAATAGCAATGAGTTAACTTTTAATGAATTCTCGCCAGAATTATAGTGCAGTATTAATTAACTAACTGTGCTGAGAGCAGAATGAATTTATAGTTTATAAAATGTGAAAATTATTGCAGTGAGATTGTAAATGTCAGATGTTCCATAATGTATAATTTATATATATCTAAATATATGAAAACAGACCACACCTAAACAATAGCAAACAGTACCAAGAATGTCAGTCTGTTTGATGTCATGGCAACCTTTTTTTTTTTTTGCGATGAAACGGATGTCCTCTTTATCTGTGATCTAAGATATTTATCTAGACACAAAAGATTGACACTTGTATATATGTATGTAACCGATTATGTAATTAATACATTATAAGGTTATATTTTGAATTACTGAAGACATTTAAAAGATATGACATTGTGTAATAGCTAAATTGCGAACTATGATAATGAAACAGTCACAGAAATAGTTCTAGAGGAAGCTTCTTCATTATCTATGCCAAACTCCAATTTCACTAAGCACTAATAAGAATAGACTTGTTAACATTAAAGAGCATTGTTTATGTTTCTTTTTTTAAATTTTGAAATAAAGCAAGTGAGACTTGCTTAACATAAATAAGACTCTCTCTATCTTCTTCTGATTTGTAGTAATGATATTGTGACTTGCCCTAATTGATGGAGATTCCTGTGAATTCAGTCTCATGAGCTTTGTATTGCCCTAATTTGGCTATTATATAACATCTTAAATTTTAGTTCAATAATGAGTTAATAGATGATACTCAAATGAATTAATAACAATTTTATATATGTGTTAAAAATTACAAAACAGGAATAAAAAAATTAATTAAATTTTGGACTATTTCCATTATCTAATATTAGATATTGAATATTTTTAGAAAAAAATGTTAAACTTTCCAAATACAGTCAGCTGTTATGAATACCAGACAGGTTACTTTGTAGCACAATGTTTTAAGTGGTATTGATAGTGTTAACATAGCAATCAAATCGTGACCTTTAGATTCATAAATATTTAATTTTAATGTAACATTCTAACCAGCTGAGCTATTCTGCCAATTCACAAATCTGAAGGTCCAGGTTTGATTCCCTGTTAGTGCTGTCACTGATCAGGCCAGCAGCATTTGAAGAAATGAGAATAATGCCATTTAAAATGTGTTATATATTAACTTGTGTGTGATTATTAACAGTTGAATGTATTTGGAAAATTTTAAAAAATTTCTAAAGGCATTCAATATTTACATTTATGATAGATGCAATTAAAATATTAGGTGTGTATGGTAATTTATTTATGAATTCTTAAATATATATATAATTGTCAAATTACTTTTTAAATCTAGTGACTATAAGCATAAAAAATAATTGTTAAATAATATACTGGGAAAATCTAATAATATTGGCCAATATGCTATTTTTTTCTGCACATCATTATCAAAAACTGGTTTTTAATTCATGCAGGATGTGTTACAATTTTTAATGAGAAAATACTGGGCATGTTAACCCAAAAATCATTTCAATAATAAATAAAATATTCTTTGATAAAAAAAAATTACTAAGATAAAATAAATGATTTACAGTATATACATTGACTTTAATTCAAATTTGTTAAATTTGAATTTTAAAAAAATTCTGCATGTTATTATCATTTACAAACTGAAGTGTAATAAATTCTTGCATTTATAAATCGGTAAACAGAGTTCAAAGAAAAAAAACATTAAACTCAGTAAGCTTTGATCGTTATTTCCTATAAGAAAACCAGAATATTTGATATTCCTGCAAATTTTTGTCTGTGGCTATTATAGCTTGGTAATAAGATCACTTTTTGTGAGACATTAAAAATTCATCGCCTGTGACTGACAGTATATTAAATCACTGGTAGAGATTGTAATTTGAAAATGTGGTGATAAATCTTCAGTACCTAAGCAAACAATTTGCTAACAATGCAGCGAAAGTAGACATTATATGAATGCGAACAATCGTAGTTCATCTTCAAATGGATCAAATTTTTGAAGAAATTCAAAAAGGTATGTGCTTTTAAATCTTGAAATGTCTTGTATTTTATTCACCATATTAAAATGAATTTTGGTTAAGTCGAAACTGTCCTCTATTATTGTGCAATAGTACAGAGTCCATGGATCATGCCTAGTTCTGTCACTTCCAATACTCAAACTTGTTTTGCACTTCCAAGCAATCAACCATTCAATTATTATTTTTATTGAAAAACCTAGAAAAGTTTTTCTTTCCTAACAAACAATCGTTGCGGACTTTTTTTCTATTGAAGTATTAAGAAAATATTAATTTGTAATTTTACTTATTAATTTTTCATTATTTGTTGAAAGGTTTTCAAATTTATTACTTTTACCTATTTACTGTATAAAAAGTCACTAAACATCACATGATCACCATCTCTATACTAGCACAAAATTGTTGTAAACAAAGGCAAAACTCTCCATACAGCAGTGCCATCTTGTGCTAAACAGAGTAATCAATGGATGCCAGAAGGCTTGTGCATAAAATCCCTATCTAGTGCCTACTCATCCAATATCCCCAGACTAGTTTCTGGCTTGTGGCCATCATCAGTGAGGAGTCTTGGATCTGAGAGCACTGCACCTAGATCTTAGGATCTAATGCAACCCTCTAGCAGCCACCTTTTAACTCTACTTTACTACAAAACTATGAGAATGAAATTGAAAACATTGTTAATATCTTCAATCTAAGCTCAATAGCTTATATAGTCATATGGGTCTGAACTCAATTCAGCACCCATACATTTTGATGTCTTTGACTCTTAAACAACCATAGCCACCACTATCCTATTAGGCAGGATTGGTGTTAATCCACTAAACATCACATGATCACCATCTCTATACTAGCACAAAATTGTTGTAAACAAAGGCAAAACTCTCCTTACAGCAGTGCCACCCTGTGCTAAACAGAGTAATCAATGGATGCCAGAAGGCTTGTGCATAAAATCCCTATCTAGTGCCTACTCATCCAATATCCCAGACTAGTTTCTGGCTTGTGGCCATCATCAGTGAGGAGCCTTGGATCTGAGAGCACTGCACCTAGATCTTAGGATCTAATGCAACCCTCCAGCAGCCACCTTTTAACTCTACTTTACTACAAAACTATGAGAATGAAATTGAAAACATTGTTAATATCTTCAATCTAAGCTCAATAGCTTATATAGTTTTGTAGTAAAGTAGAGTTAAAAGGTGGCTGCTGGAGGGTTGCATTAGATCCTAAGATCTAGGTGCAGTGCTCTCAGATCCAAGGCTCCTCACTGATGATGGTCACAAGCCAGAAACTAGTCTGGGGATATTGGATGAGTAGGCACTAGATAGGGATTTTATGCACAAGCCTTCTGGCATCCATTGATTACTCTGTTTAGCACAGGGTGGTGCTGCTGTATGGAGAGTTTTGCCTTTGTTTACAACAATTTTGTGCTAGTATAGAGATGGTCATCATGTGATGTTTAGTGGTTTAACACCAATCATGCCTAATAGGATAGTGGTGGCTATGGTTCTTTAAGAGCCAAAGACACCAAAATGTATGGGTGCCGAATTGAGTTCAGACCCATATGACTATATAAGCTATTGAGCTTAGATTGAAGATATTAACAATGTTTTCAATTTCATTCTCATAGTTTTGTAGTAAAGTAGAGTTAAAAGGTGGCTGCTGGAGGGTTGCATTAGATCCTAAGATCTAGGTGCAGTGCTCTCAGATCCAAGGCTCCTCACTGATGATGGCCACAAGCCAGAAATTAGTCTGGGGATATTGGATGGGTAGGCACTAGATAGGGATTTTATGCACAAGCCTTCTGGCATCCATTGATTACTCTGTTTAGCACAGGGTGGCACTTCTGTATGGGGAGTTTTGCCTTTGTTTATAAAAAGTCACTTTTCCCTCATAGTTAATTTTGCAAATGTTTTGATTTTTCAAGTCACTTTCATCCATTACAGTTAGTTAGCAGATGAAAACAGATTTTGACAATATGCAATAAAATAAGCTAATTCCAATGCAATGTTTTGAATATTGGTAATCATCTGACATTCAGGCACGGCCGCTTGATGGCGTTGTTTATATGTCAAAGCACGTAAAATGCCGTTTGTTGTGGCCGGCCTTATGGCTAATACAACATTTATATTGTATTAACCATTGCAGGCTGCTTTACATGACATTGCACAAAAATATTATGGCCTGTTTTGTGCTTTGAAAACTATTTATGCATATTCGTTCTATTCATAGCTGATTACCGTATCGCTCCTTTCAACGATTATTATTTAATTGGCCGAATGAGTTAAAAATCAAAACTTTTAATTGGCCAACTCACAACTTTAACAAAATCTATTGTTAAAATAGATTCACTTTTAATAATATAAATATGTTAGTTTCATTTGTAAAAAGTATATTACTAAATTGTCAGAATACGAAAGTAAACGAAAGTCTTTTCAAAAATAAAATTTGATTTATAATTTAAAAAGTATTCAATTGCGATGAAATAAAAGTAACCGCTATTCAACCAACCAAAAAAGATTGCGTCAGCAATCTTTTTTTTTTCACTTTAACGTTATGATAAATACGTAGCAATAAATAAATAATTCTTGGTAATATCTTAACTATTTTTCTAAAATAATTTGATTTTTAGTATTATTTTATCAATAATAATTTGTAATTCAATTCAAATATTGTTTAAAATGTTGTAAACATTCGTTTATCATTTTCGTAATAAAAATCAAAACGAACGTAACTTTTTACTTTTTGGCAGCCATTTCCCTTTTTTGACAGAAGTTGGACAGCCAATAAGATTCAAGAAAAGGTGGTGAGGAGGCGGTGCTTTGGATTTGTTTGATGTATATGGTCATTTTTATTGATTTTTTACTTTTAAAATAATTCTGAAGAGGGCACCATCTTACAGAACTTTTGATTTTCTTTTGAATGACATATAATATGTATACGTGGGATAAAAAGTAGCCGAATTAGAGTGACGTCAAATCTACTCGTTTTTTTACGAGTCAGGCAGTTGAAAGATTAATTGCAGGTCGGTACAACTTTTAAAATCTCCATAATAGAGTAATGTCATTTGTAGTTAAATAATGTTGTTAATTACTAATAATTGTCATATGGGCTTTAACCTAACCTAAAAAAATGGTAATATGTAAAAAATTGGCAAAGGGTATGTTCGAACATGCTTCGACAAAGCTCACACGCTGAGTCATTTTCATCGTGGAAAATATACGAGACCAATAAAATGTCTGAGAAGAATGCGCAATTTTTAACCTTTTCAGAATTGCCGAGTACAGAAAGTGAGGCCGTGTCCTTTTTTCAGGCACATAATGTCCTCCCAGATACCAAACGATGCGAGTATGGCGAGACTATGAAATTGTACGTCTGTAAAACAACCTGGCAATTTAGATGTCTTTCGCAGTTGTGTGAGCAAAGGTATTTGATTCTGAAAAATACTTGGTTTGACGGCTCCAAATGAAATTAACTTATTTTTTAAATACAGTATATATATTTGCATAATATAGAAGCCTTGATGATAGGTTGTATAGGATTGAAACAGAGTTGTCCTTACTTGAATTAATTTAGCTCTGCAGTATTTTTGTGTTAGGCTTACAAATAGACAAGTTTCTTTATTTAGCTTTAAAAAATTTAATAAATGTAGGATTTATAAAAAAAAATTTCGTAGTACACAATATTGTTTATAGCAGCCTTTTCATTATAAAGTTTTCTCTGTATGGTGGTATTTTTCACTTCATGTTTTTAAAAAAAAATTGAATTAATAGTGCTGGAACATGCTTTATAAGAATTCCCATATGAAAAGCAGCATTTTCCTATGTATAGGCCTGGATTATATTCCAAGCCATGCAACAATTAATGTGTTTTTTTAATTAATTAAATCAACTTTATGAATTAACATGTGTTATGAAAATACTTTTCTTCCATTTCCACCTATTTTTCATGAACTTAAATTAAGTACTGATTTTAAAATTGTATCCACAGTTAAAAGTTGATCACTAGTATTTAAAATCTTAGGATATTGTTAATAATGTTGTCAAAAGATAAATTATTCACATTATATTTGTGGTTTATATCTTGCAAATTATATAAAAGTCAAATCCTGCTAATTTTGTCTTCATATTTATTTCAGGATCTTGTAAAGTTGTGATTTTTTTGATATGCAAATGATGAAAATGTAGGACTTAAAAGAGATGGTATATGTCTAGAGCACAAAACTATTCCAGTTTATAAATAATTGGTCATTAACTTTCTGTAGAAAAATATGAAAACGGACAAAAAAATCTTTCGTTTAGGCATATATTTACATTCACATACATAACTTTTTGAAGAAAACAGAACAAGTTGAAAGTCTGAAGAAATTTGTGATGTAATGATTACTAGAGTCATCTGCCATATTTCTGATCTAGGTTCTTTTCCAAGTCAGCACAAATTAAAAAATTATCTTAGAATTTTTCTTTCATATAATGTAGATAATCCACAGTCAATCTGCTTGTCATCCAATACCGATGAATAAATGGTTATCTAGTTATTTTTAGCTCGAGTTCAAAGATCCCAAGTTAAAAACAAAAATACAATTGTAATATGATGAAATCTTTACTGTTAATTTGAAACACGCTACAAATGTTGATCCCATAATATTTTTTGCTATGAAAGACAAAAAAAAAAAAATCCTTTTCATTCAATTTTCAGTTTAAAAAAACAACAACTGAAGTTTATTAAAAAGTAAAAACGTTTTATTTTTAAATAAAAATCTCTATTTTATTTTTACATTATTGTATTCACGGTTTATTGACTCACAATACTTTTTCATTCTCCACTGACTTTAAATTAGTTACTTGTGGTTGATATAAAATGAAAATTAAAAATTCATCTGATAATTTTATTCAAGTATTTAACTGTAGATGTCGCTACTAAATAAAACCAAGAAAGATTTTTTGCTCCCAGACTTTGTATCTATATTTGATCAGCTGGTTGGGATTTTTTAAGATTGAAAGACTGAAATGATCTTGGTGTAAGTAATAAAAGTATTCCCAAGTTTTTATTTTTTTTAAAAAATTTATCATATGTTTATATCAGTCCTAATATAGGAACACCCACCCCCCTCTTTCTAATTACATTATTATCTAATCAGATCATTACCGAATAATAATAAAAAATGAAATAAGTCTTCTCAAATGAATTTTAAAAACTAAGTCGGCGTTAAAAGTGCCACATGTGAACTGCTGAAAATAAATGAAATTCCCCTCTTCCTTTTACTTTTCCATTTTTAAAATTGTAGATTCGTTTCTAAAATTATGCTTGATTTACAGCTGTCAAGTTATTTTTAGTAAATTCACATTAAAAAAAATTAAATACAGTCGAGAGTTGAAGTTTTATTGTTTTGTTAGATTTTATTTATATAATCATTCAATTTGATTTTAGGTAATCAAAAGTCTTGAAGAGAGTGTGTGGCCTGAAGCCTCAGAGTTGTCGGATCTTCTTCAGAAATATGAATTTGAGGGATTAATGTTTGCTCATGACAAAATTGCTGAACGCTCCACTTTCCCTGAATTGACTGCTGAAGAAGAGATGCTGCAGAGGGGATCTCAGTTGACAGAAGAGATAGTTAAAATTATCAAGATTGATAAAACTAATGAGCCGTTGGTGAGTTTATTACTGTTATTATTAAAGTAAATTGTATAATTAATATATTAAACACTTCTTTTTTCAATTATTAGGGAGCTACAGTTCTTAATGAAGGGGAATCTGTTATTATAGGGAGGATAGTCAAAGGAGGTGCTGCAGAAAAAAGTGGTAAGCTTTTTCATTCATAATTCCTTCTTATTTGTTGGGAACACACACTTATTTTCTACATATGATTGTAAATTTTAATTATTTTTTATAATAATTTAATAAAATATGTGATCTGTCAATAATAATATTTAATTACTTTTATATATTATTCATGTTGGAGCTTTGGATGAGTATAATATATGTATTATGTATATATCTATTTATATTTAAAAGCATGTGACCAAATAAAACTTTTAATAACAAATTAATCAATTAGTTCAGTCATGGTTCACAACCTGATTTATTTATTTATAATGATCCTAATACCCACAATCCATTTTAATATTCAAAAAACCCATGATGTTGAAAGAACTTTTACATTAAACTGATATCCTAACTTCCATTATTTTGTGTAAAAAATAGTTTCTATAATTCTAATATAATGTGATCAGAAGAATATTGGATATTGGTTTTTCAGTTGAAAGCCTTCAGAATGCTGATTAATCCCCACAGTATTCTTTTCTGTTTAAAATTGTACTATTTTGCTTGTCATTAATTTCTTTTTTAATATGGAAATTGGATGTTTATCTAAAATATATCTAAGCTCATTGTTTCTGAATTACAAATATGTTCCACCTTCTTTAATTAGATAAATATCATTAATTGGTGATATTGTTTTTGTTTTGTAACATAATCATTAGCATATCTGTGTGCCTGATATCCAAGTTCAGACTATTCAACCCATAGCCCATCTAGTTGGTCATCCAATATTGATTGATTATGGATTAATCTAATTTATTCTATTAAATGTTAGTGTGTTAATCATAAAAAATAAAAAAAGATAAAATAATTGCTGAAGAAGAGATTATATAAGCGCCAGGTCCATGGATTAACTTCTTAATTTTTATAAACTTTTATATCATTTTTATTTATTTAAATCTTCATTTAAAATAGCTTGCAAATGAATTTTGTCTTATACTCTCAAATTAATACTTTCAATTGCAACTACAGTATCTAACTAATATAAAACCATTATTTTAATAGTATTTCTCTCTCCATTAACTTTTCCTAAATGATTGTATTTGAAAATAATGATTAAAAATAAAAAATTATTTTAACTAACAAAGGTAAACTTGGCAATCAATGATGGTATAAATTTAAGAGTTATTAGATGAATATCAAAGCTCTAGTATACTATTTCTTATGCTTGCTTACAACTGTTATTAAAACAGGTAAAACTTACTATATGTATTGCCACACAATATGACTATATGAGCTACTGAGCTTGGATTGAAAATATTATGGTGTTTTCAATTTAAGACTCATAGTTTTGTAGTTAAGTAGAGATAAAAGGTGGCTGATGGGGGGTTGCACTAGATCCTAAGATCTAGGTGCAGTGCTCTCAGATCCAAGGCTCCTCACTGACGAAGGCCACAAGCCAGAAACTAGTCTGGGGATATTGGATGAGTGGCACTAGATGGGGATTTTATGCACAAACCTTCTGGCATCCATTGATTACTCTAGCTTGCTGTGTGTGGTAATATGTATACAGAGTTTTGCCTGTATTAAATGATAATTAATAAGTAAGCAAAATAGTAAAATATTAAATTAAAAAGAATTTTTTAATTATTATTTTAGTGATTTTATGAAGCCAAAGTGTTAAAGTTTATATTCTTGGTTATCTCTTGATTTCAATGTTACACTAACAAATAGAATTATCTTACTTTAAATTTTTTTCAAATTTTTGTATTTAATGTACAATGTCCTCTTCATTTAAGTTTTGACAAATTTAATAATTATTAAGTTTCAGAAGAAACTTTATTGACAATTCTTAGGATATTACAAACATAGAGATAAAGATCAATCCTTAATTAAACTATCAACAATCTCAACCTGTAGTCAAGGCACTAGGATGGTCTGATACGTTTATATAAACATTAAAGATTGCAACTTCATCAAAGAATTTCCTTGACTACAGGTTGAGATTGTTTGTTGATAGCTTAAAGGTTGATTGGTATCGGCTACATTTATAAACCCATTAAAGCCTCAAGTAATTGGCTTCATTGTCTTATTAAATTTTCATGAATGATTGTAATTACATTTCTATTTCTAAACATGATTACTCCATGATTTTATTTATGAAAGCTGAAGTAAATTGATTTTTTTATTAAATGAAAGTATTTCATTAAATATATATATATTTTTTTAGTTTTGTATACATATCACAAAATTATAGAAATCATTCTTTGAAGAATCATTCGTTAAGTGTTGCTAACGTTAGTGTCAACATGCTATAGGAAATTAAAAATTTTAATTTTTCTCTTTAATTTTTTGCTGACATATATGTGAATACAAAATTTCAACTAGTTTGGAAATTAGAAAATAGATGGAAATTAAGTTATAAGATTTTATAGGGTTAGGGTATATTCTGTATATAAAAAAATATCAATTTTTTTCTTGTTGTAAAATATATGTCAATTGATTAAATTTGAGGAAATATTTTTTTCTTATAATAATATTTTTTTTAAAAATTAATATTTGAGATTTTTAAGTGTTAATTTTACAAGATGTAATAGTTTAAATCTGTCTTTTCAGCTCTTGTAGTGAGATTGAGTATATTTTAGAAATTAAAGTTGTTGTTTTTTTAAAAAAGTTCGATAGATCCTCTATTTTTTCTTAATTAAAAGAAGAGTTCCTGTAATATCAGTTGCCAAATTAACGTTATGGCACCTATAATTGATTACATTAAATTTTTGAATTTGTGATTCAAGTATTTCAAGTCTTAAATGAAAGGGTTTGAGACTAAATTATTTTATGAATTGATAAATTGATAATTTATTATTGTTATAGCTGTAATATAATTTACATTTAATTTCCAGTGAAAATAATTGATTAGAAACTAATAATTAATTTAGATATTATATAATGGTTGGATTCTTAAGCATCACTTAATAAATTCATTATAGACACATTTGATTAATATTCATAATGAATTCTCATAAAATATTCGTTGACTAAACAAAACATTATTTTTATACAAATTCAAAAAATTTCTTAATGGAATACAATAGTTTTTGCACTCAAAAGAAATGAGTCTGAATTAAATGCCAGCAATGATTTAGGGACTTAACTTTTTTTTAAATATTAATAACCATCTTACAATTTGATTTTGCAATTGTAAGGTATAAGCAAAACCACATATGGATTAGTCATATTTTATGTTTTAAAAAAGTTCTAAATTTTGGATGTTCAAATTTTAAAAATTTCACATTTTTGAAAATATTGATGCTTATTAAAAAAAAAAAAAAAAAAGCATTAGATATCAAAGACTTAAATTTATCAAAAGATTTAAAATTAATCCAGCTAAAGTCTTTGACAAATTTTTAAGATTATGAAAAAAGTCTGTGATATATATATAATGATTAGTTGGGACTCTACTGCCTTTCATTTAATTAAGTAGTCATTTGTTTCAAATATATATAGTAATAAAGTTCTGACAGTAATCTCCTATTCATTATAGTCCCTTGTTTTCTTGATTTTTCTTTTTTTTTTTAAAAAAATATAAACTAATTTGTCAAAATTTTCTTGCCATCCTTATAAATAGTTGGAAAAATAAAACATCACAGAGTGGTGGTTATTAAATATAAATTTTATATTTCAGTATTTGTTAAATAATTGAGTCAAACCTTCAAAAAAATAATAATAAAGCATTCTTTTTTTCTTTCTTAATTTTCATTAAGATATAAATTTTGTGGAATGTAAAAAAAAAAACAAATTGTATTATAGCATAAAATTTTCAATAACTTGTTTTAACATGTCAAGCATTGGTGGCTGAGTGGTCAGCACAGCTGCCTTACAAGCAGTTGTCCCAGGTTCGCTTCCCAGCCGATGCTTTGACACATGGAAAAAAAAACTTAATTGTGAATTGTACAAGAATTAATTATTTCTATAAAATCATCTCATTAAATTAATTAATTTTATTAAAAAAATTTATGTCATGAATTAATAGAATTAGAAATTTCCTTTCTTATTATTTTTAAGCCCCCCCCCCCTCAAATCTCATTTTCAAGTAAAACTGTATAATCAATCACATTTAAATTTTTTGTTTTTAAATGCCATATTTAAAAAATTATAAAATATTTATATTTCTCATGTCCTTAATATAATTTTATCGTTGCATATTTAGAATTGTGCCATAGGTATTAACAATCTTCGGTGCTTGAAGTATATAAGCAAAATCTTAGATTGAAAATTTAGCAGGGATTATACATTAATATAATTATTTTTAGAAAATTATTCATGATATCATCTATTCATTGTAGTTACATTAAAATACACATATTTAGGGATCTACATCTAGAATAAAGTTATTATCCAAAACATTTAACCAGGAAAAGTAATACAAATTCAAATTACATATACCATCGATTTTAATGAAAACTAAACGCATAAAATAAAAACATAAATGAACTTATCCCAATAAAAATTTGATACCATTTATTTAGCCACATTATAATTGAAACTTCTGTTTTCTTGCTTACAAATTATGTTTTTTGTCAATATATTATAGTTTTGTTTTCTGTCTCATAATGAAATTAAAATTGATTTTTTTTTCAAAAGAATAACATTATGCTATAAAAAATCTATTTTAATTTCACTTTCTTATTTTGAAATCTTTATTTTCTTGAAATTATATTTTTGTGTTTCATATTGAAAGTTAAAATCAGTCTTCTCTTGAATAAAGTGACTTTATTAAAAATCTTTCTTGCTTGTATTTTATTTCTGTTTAAGCTATAATCTACTTTCTACAACAATCTTCTAAACAAAATTATGTTCTTAAGAATTAGTTTTCGCTTGAAATTTTTTTTGAAGGCTTTAATCAGTTTTCCAACTCCACTTTTCAATAAGATTCTGAAATGGGTTTGCGTTTGTTGACGGTAATAAAGTTTTTTGAAAGAGATTTTTATTTTCTTAATGTTGCATTCTAACTTTAGTGCCTCATAGTGAAAATCAAAATTGATCTCAAGTTAAAAGCAAAATCAAATTTGACTAGTAAACATTACTTCCACTTTCTTTCTCATTTGAGTTTTTTTTTATTTTTACGATATTAATCAGTTTTCTAACTCATCCCTTTGTCAACCAATGATATTTGTTGTAGCATTTGAATTCATTGATGATATTGCAG
Organism: Epiperipatus broadwayi; assembly: GCA_028023455.1. Taxonomy (NCBI): domain Eukaryota; kingdom Metazoa; phylum Onychophora; class Udeonychophora; order Euonychophora; family Peripatidae; genus Epiperipatus; species Epiperipatus broadwayi. The sequence continues at coordinate 3,529,421 of JAQFVV010006264.1, read as the reverse complement.
ATTTTTTTATTTGAAATTTTTTTTTTTTTTTTTATGGAAATCAGTTTCCTAAATCAGATTTTTAGACTTATAGTTAAAATTATATGTAAAAGAATTTTAAAAAATAAATAAATTTTTCACTGTTAAAGATAAAAATAAATAGATGGGCAAATTAAACTGATAATTTAAGCAGAATATAACAAAAATGTCTTTATTAAACATTTTCCTTTGTTGTACAAATCTTAATCTAGTGAGAAAAAGTGTTTGTTGTAGAATTTGTTCCCAGTAGAAGTCTTCATTGTAGCAGACAGGACTATAATGATAGTATTTTTTCTTCTTTAAATAAAAAATATAAATAAATAGATTTTTGCTCTGACTTCAAGCAATTTATTTTATTTCATCATTTGTTTGGTTTAAAAATTCATATGAATTTTGTATTCAAACTCTGCTCAGTTTAAAAAATATAGTCAGCAAGTATTTGTTATGCAAAAATTTTTCTTACATTTGTACTACAATTAAACTGAATTGTCACAAAGTTTTACTATTTTTTTTCTTTTATAGTCAAGTGATAATAAAATAATACTTTTAAAAATATAATTAGATTTTTGGAAACTAGTTGGATAAATTTTATTATTTTATATAGGTGATTGTAAATCAATAACAATTTATATAAACTTATGAAATTTTGCTTTAGTTTAATATTCTTACTTTTATATTAATAGTAGAAAATTGGTATTTCCTATATAAATGAAACCTCACACAATTTATTTTGGTTAGTGGGATCACATCATCTTTTTATTATATTAATTTTTATTTAGGTGTCCTACATGAAGGTGATGAGATTTTAGAAGTGAATGGAATCGATTTAAGAGGAAAGTCAGTTAACGATGTCTGTGATATTTTGGTAAATATTTAAATAAAATTAAAAAAAATTTAAAAAACAACAATTGTCTGTTAAATTGACAATAATTTCTTTATTTCAGGCGAACATGATGGGTACAATTACTTTTCTGATTGTTCCTAGCCAGGATCCACGGCAGACGGCCAGAGATTCTGTGGTAAAAACACATTCATTTTTATAAAATATTTAAATGATTTTAAACCAAATTGATTTTATTCCATTTTCTTCTTCTTTCCAGATTCATGTTAAAGCTCACTATAATTATGATCCCGAGGAAGATATTTACATTCCATGCCGAGAATTGGGCCTATCTTTTGTCAAGGGTGATATCCTCCATGTAATTAACCAGGATGATCCTAACTGGTGGCAGGCTTACCGGGAAGGAGAAGAGGACCAGTCTCTTGCAGGATTAATACCCAGCAAGAGTTTTCAGCAACAGTAAGAATTGTGTTGATAACAATATTGTAGAAATTGAATTTGGAAATTGTATAAATTCTAACTGTACATTACATTTGAGACTTACAGATGATTGTGAAAATTGTGATGAGTAAGAATGTAAAATAAGTATTTTTTCGTATGATAAAGATTTCATCATATTACAAATGCATTTTTTATTTTATGTTGACACTCATCTAACTAACTCAGATTAGCCTGTAGTACTAGCTACTGGAAAAAAAGACCTTGCTTGTGATCTGAAAAAAATTTGACATTCATCGATCCAAATTCAAACCAAAGTTGTGAGTGCAGCCGATGGTTGTATTATTATGTCACAAATGGGAAGTATATAAAAATCGATTACATTTTTCATTGTTGAAAGACGCTTATTTAACGTCTTTTACTTTTCATTTTAATAATAATAATCGGAATAGAGTTTCATTTATTTAAAACTAAAGAATAAGAAAGGACAATATTGTGGGGATTGACGGAATATATTTATAGTAGCAAGATTTGTTTGTTTTTTTAAGTGTATAAACATTGTTTATTTCTTTATACAAATTAAATATATCTGCACAAAATATCATTCTTCTCCTACTAAGACCAAGTTGCACTTTTATGTGGGATAAATTGTATAAATAGTTTACATATTTATAATTTCTTTTATTTTAAATATAATAAAATACGATTAGATACAGAATAAAATATTAATTGCATCATATTATATACTTATATATTGTTAGCTACTAACTTATAGTATTTTATTTTTCTTTTAATATATTTCTTAATTTGATTTCTTATTTTCATAATGATTGCTTATCGAAAGCATTATCAAAAAAAAATTTTTTTTTAATTATATATTCAAGAAGTTTGTTAAGTGTAATATATTATTTTGGTAGCCTATTATATATATATAATTTTCTTTTGCCAAATTAATTAGTCTTTTTGCAGTAATGCTACTCTATTAATAACTTACAAGATCATAAAGTGTTATTTCATATCTCACTAAAGTTTCACACAAAGATTAGTAATAAGAATATTTAAAGAAATATCTGATTTTGTACAACAAAATGTTAATATAATTTTTCCATCATATTTTTCATCTATCATTATATATTGTTATATATACAACTATGTGAATGTAAATATGTATTAATATTTTATATTCCATGTGAGGAGAACATATTATTTTTTCCATTTATATAAATTCCTCTGCCTCAGCACCAAAGGACAATTCTCTCTTACTTTCTAATTGCAATATCAGTATTGTTATTTAAACTCCAGTGACATATTTGAATTGTTCTTGTGTAAGTGTAGAATTATTATCAGAGTTTTTACCTAATCTAGTATACTGAATTAGTATTTCCTAGAGGATTATCTTCTGGAGGAGAGTTATTATATTTGGTTTTTTTGATTGCGGACATAGAGACCTCTGATTGAAACTTTCTTCCTAGTATTGAAGTTCATTTTTAAATTCTTTATTGGAATGCCATTTATTTTTCCTTTTTTACTTTCTTTGTGTTTTTCTTTTTCATTACTAATTGGAAACAGTCTTCTTCCTCTGAAGAGACGTCAGTGCTTTCTTACTCGTTTGTGTTGTAATCCTTTTCCCTTCATCTGGTGGATTGATATTAGAGGGCATCATCAGGTATTATTTTTTCCACTTAATTTATTCCTTTTTATAGACAACTTCCATATTTCTACATTCTTTTTTATTTCATAAATAATTTCATATAGATAAAGATACAATAAAAGACAAATAACCCCCAAGATGCATTTCATGCTGAACCAACACTCATCAGTTGGGCCAGGTCATCATCTCATATATATCTTTATTCCTGTGGGGTATCATTACTTTTCATTTTGGACATGGTATTGCTAATTTGTTGTCATTTAAAAGTTGCTTGATCTGTTTTTTCGCTAGCTAAATGTAATTTAATTGTATTTTCTTGCATTGTTTTTGCTTTCCTGGAAAACTGATGACTTCTACAATTTTTTAGCCCATAATTTTTACAAAATCTATCTTGGCAATCCTTGATGGGATTTGCAATAAAAGCATTGAGAGGCAGTATGTCTCTCAATGTTATTATTAATGGAGAGCTGTCATCTAGTGGTTGAATGCTTTTATTCCGTAAGATGTTTCAACAGTGCAGTAATGATCCCTACTGGTATTGGTGCACTTTTTTCTAACTTATGTCTGAATTCAGAGATTTTCTCCTATTTGTCAAATATGCTTTGAAAATCTTGACTTATGAAATTTACATGTCCTGCTAGTTTGATCTGTTGTTAATGACATTACAGCAAACAATTTTATCATTGATAAAGTGAACATTTTTTTGGAATAACTGTTTTTGAATTAAGTTAAATTAATACTATATATATATATTATTATTATTAGGTGATCCCATAGCTTATATTCCCCCCATTTTCTTTTCAGTAAGAAATTTATAAAACTCATCTGTGGGGAATTTCATAATCGTAATGTTTAAATCTGTCGTTGGTATAATCTGTGTCTTTTTCATTCATGAATAAACATCACATGACCACCACTGTTATGCTTGCTTATAACTGTTTTAAAACAGGCAAAACTCACTATACGTATTGCCACACACAGCAAGCTAGAGTAATCAATGGATGCCAGAAGGCTTGCCAGAAACTAGTCTGGGGATATTGGATGAGTAGGCACTAGTTGGGGATTTTATGCACAAGCCTTCTGGCATCCATTGATTACTCTAGTTTGCCTGTTTTTCATTTATGAATTTTTGAAAAGATTTCGGAATTGCCATTGGGATTGTTAAATTAAATTTGGGTACTTACGAAATTAGTCCGATGGTGAAACTGTCTTCATTACTTACAATTATTTATGATGGCTAAATATTTGATAATACGTTTTATTTAATTAAATCAGCATCTATTTTTTATAGCTTTTTGCGAGTGTTAAATAATAAATGAATAACCTCTGACCCATACAAGATATAGAATTTATGCAGCAATAAAAGGAATCCTCTTATTACTACGACTCAAATATTTATATATGAGCAAATCTGAAGTACTGGGACAGAAGGTGTGACTATAGAACAGTCACTTTGAATTACTATATATAACTTATGAATGAATGACGCCGATGAAATTTACTAAAATTTACTGAACGTCATTCCAACTGAAATTAATCATATATATAAATCAGCATTTATTTTTTATAGCGTCTGTATACAATTGTAATCACATTCATATCGGCTTTTTCAAACCAAATTGTGCAAAAAGCGTTTGCACAATTTGGTTTGAAAAAGCCGATATGAATGTGATTTATTTAATTAAGTAAATACATTTATCTTTCAAAGGTTTAAAGAATCATTTTTGACAAAATTATAAATAACTACACTATTCTGTATTAATGTCGATTTGTTTATGTGGCAAAAGATGGCTATATTTAAAGCATATGGCGGTTAGTGGTAGCTAAAAGTTAATAAAGAATGCTTAGTAGACATAAAAACACTCTAGTCATCTTCAATAATTTATCTTTGAAAGTTAAATTTTCATAATTAATCAAATAAAATGTACTATCAAATATTTACCAATTGTGTAATGATTTTAATGAAGACTGAAAAATTTCAATGCTGGACGTAAGTATCTAAAATTTGTTATATCTTGATATTCTTCAGCATTTACTTGATTATTATCAGTAAAATTTTTAATTACTGAATTTGATTGATTACTTTTTATGAAATCTCAATCTAAAAACTCATTCATATTTTCTTGACTAATTATAGTTGAAGTATTTTTATTTTCATTTTCAAATTTTTTAGAAATGATACTATTAGACTGCCTGTAGCTATAGTTTCTAAATTAGGTTTGAAGTTTCACCTACTGTTATCTTATCAATATCAAAAGTAATATATGCTTCTCCTAAATCTGATAAGATTTTAGACTTATTTTTAGAATTTACATTCATTATACTTTTATCTAGATCAAAATTAAGATTGGAATCTTCTAAAATTTAAAAGTTCTTTAGTGTTATCTAAATTGAAATTTAAGCTAGAACTTACAATAACTATATAATTATTAACAAAATATTTCTTTAAAAAGCTTACCTTCTACAGAGAGGTTAACTCAACTCACTGGTCCCATTTTCTCTGTTAAACTCTTAATGAAATTGCTAAAATATTTCCTTCAATGAAGAGTTGATTTGAAAACTGATTTTCTCTGAAAATATGAGCTATTGTAAGGTTTTATCAGCAAAATATTCCTTCATATTATTCTGGAATAAGTAATCATAAATTATTATATGCTTTGAAAATGTTGTGTATAAGGATAACAAATAATGAATTGTCTTATAATAATGGAAGACAGCTTGTGGAAGGGTTAAGGCTATTTCTCATTATATTATTATGTAGAGTTGGGGAGGGGAAGTCCAAAGTTGTAAAAGAATTGTCATTGAAATCTGTGGTGTGAGACTACGAAACGTAATAGGGTGAAGATGGGGGTAAGTATTTAAAGTGATCTGGATAGTGATATTTTAGATCAGAATGATTATTGCAAGGACATTCTTTGAATATAATTTTAAGATTGACTTTATTTAGATTTTGTGGGCACTCATTTAACATTATGATAATGCCTTCATATTTCAAACATATGAAGAAATTGAATAAGTTTTAGGATTAAGTTCCAGCAGAAAATATCCAAACTTATATAGTCAGGATATATTTCTAGTATTTAGTAATTGGCAAGCCAAAATTGGAAATGGAAACAAGGAAATGTTAGAAAATACAGACTTTGAAGCAAAAATAAAGTAAAAGAATTGTGATTTTTTGTTGTTGCCAATTACAGTTCCAACATATGTAAGTAAGTAGTCTGTTCCACAGCTTCAGAATTATTAGATTTATGCATAATAAGGAAAAAAAATTAAATTTTTGTTGCCGTAATGTGTTTTTTTTTGAATACTCACATTTTCAAAATATTATATTAAAAATAAATCCTGTTATTTTTTAAATTAAAAAAAATATATACGGTAGAACTGCTACATAACTTCAGTTATATGCTATCCTAGGAAAAATATAATTTTACAATATTTGTCAGCCATTTTTCCTTCTTTGAGTACTGTACATGATTATATATCTAAAAGTGCTAAAACACAGGTATTAGCGAAGCTAATTACATATAATTAAAACTTGATACTGTTTTTAAATTGTCAAAATAATTAAGCGATCCTAATTTCTTGATAACAAAATCACTATTATGTTTCTATAATGAAAAAAAAGTTATTGAAAAACAATAAAATTGCTTACAGTATATTTAATAACTCCGAAAGTCATACATTTCACTATTTATTTTATTTTAAAAATAAAAATAGGATACTTTTGTTTCTTATTGCTTCAGTAAATACATAAGTGAACTTGCACTCAGTAAAACATATATAAATGGGTCTTCTCAATTTATTATTAATTATATTATTGTTTTTAAAATTTTGTTTATACTGTATTTTCACTTGGAGCTAAACATTTATCAATTTTATCGGTAAGGATCTTATCTACATATTTCTTATCTTTTAGAATAATATTCTCTTTGCTATTATCCAAAGGGTCATCATTTGCATTGTCTCTGCTATCTTATAATTTCATTCTAGATTTACCTTGGAATCCTTTATTTATTTCAGGTAAATCTTGGCATCATATCCGAATATCTCTACATTCTTTCTGTAATTTCTGAATTTTTATTTCAGATTTGGTTCGAGAGTTAATAATTTTTTAAAATTCATTTTGAGGCTTTTTAATTTTACTTTGTAATTTATTGAATTTAGCGTTGTAATTAACCTTTGAGTGATCTAGCTTTATCTCAGAATTAATTTGGTATTTCTCTTTTTTCTCTACTTTCTTAGTAGTCCGTTTCTGCTTCACTGAATCTAATATTAGAATTGATTTTGAATTCCTCATAAATTTTGTTAAACCTTTGATCCAGTTTAGCTTACTTAGCATTCAATACTTTTAACTGAACATCCAAATCATTTTTAGATTCATCAACTTTCATATTAAGCATCTCACACGTCTAATTCACTAAATCTAGCATCTGAATTAGTTTTAAAAGATCAGCTTTTATTCAGCCCTAAATTTATCAACTTTAGCATTAAAATATATTTTAGGTTCTCAACATCTTATATTTAGAATCTGAATCAGCTTTAAATTCATTAAAATCAGCTTTAGATGCATCAAACTTAGTATTTAATACATTATACTTAGCATTTCATTAAGCATCTGCAAAAACTATTGTGTGGAATCTGTCTTACATTTTCAGACCTGCCCAAAAGATTAGCGCTAGTATTATCCATCCTTAAGTAATTTACTTAAGTAAATAAGCATAAAATGTTCATAAGCAGTTATAATTGAAATAAGTATGTACTGTAAAATTTAATATCGGTAGTAAGATTACCAAAGATTGTCTTAAAGCAAACATCATTTCATAACACTGTAGAAACAAACTTAATTAGTATTACTTATAAATACAAATTATCCATAGGAACACTATATATCTTTAAAATATATTAAATGTCATACACCTTATACTTCAATTGTTAAAATTCCAAAATAATAATATTTAAATTCAAATTAGATTATTATTATAAGGATTACAAAATCATCATCATCTAAGGTCGCATTCAAATAAGCAAAAATTTTTAACTGAATTAAAGTTCATACAGTAATTTACACTTTTAATACTCAATTTTACCAGCACTTTGTCCAAGTCATATTATAAAGATAAAATTTATAATATTGAACCATTCATTCAGGCTAATTATTATCAGGCCATGCATTAGGTATGTTCTCAGGCCAACACGTTGTGGCCCAAATTGTAATCAAAACATTATCTTAACCATAAAATGACTAACACTACATTAGCTTAACATGTCGTAGATAAATAATACCAATAATAAGTTATTAAATGTAAGCAGAATCTTTAAATATGAAGAAAACATAAATGTGTATTAATAAATAAGAAGACTATCTCTGGATTATTACGAAATTAAAAATATAAATGTGTATATGAATAAATAAATCTAATAATATTCTTAAGTGGTTAGCGGATTTTCTCTAAGTTTTCAAAATACACATATACTAAATATAATGTTCTTTCAGGATTAAAAGTATGAGAAATTACCCTATTTCGTCTGTAAAAAAATTGATTTTCAACTACCTCAAAATAAATTCAAGTACTGGAAAATTCATTCACTTTTACACCCTCTACAAGACAATGATAAAACTGTACTCAACATCACCAACAAACAACTTTGCCATAAGTTCAACTTTTGGTCACTTGAAATAAAATATTATGATTTTTTTTTACTTAAAATTAAGCTCTATTTAACTTCCCACACAACACTTCCTAAGATATAAAAGAAACTGCCAAAATGTAGACTATCTTTGCACTCTTTGCCACAAAAATTCAGAAACACAGGACCACCCCTTTTTTTTCATGCCAAGGACTTAATAACATTCGGTCAATAATATACACACTCCTTAAAAATAAATATGAATAGCCTATTTGACTCATTCAAAAAAGAAGTCTTTGTTGACATCAGGATCAGCATATTCATCTTCTATGCCCTATGCTGTACAAGATGTAAATTCATATATAACTATAATCCAAAAAAGTACCCAAATACATCCAAAAATAAATTGGATAGTATATACTAAAGAGACAAAAAAAATAACAAACCAAAAAACTTTCATTAACACCTGGTCTTAATTGCAGTTGCCTTCAAGCCTCTGAGAAAGAAATCACCTAAGATTAATAATCTGAAATGAAAAGCAGAAACCAAATGATGTCACATCGCTAACATTGCAATACTTTAAGTGAAAATTTGCTCTTATAAGTATAAACTTTTGCTTGTTTCAAAACATTGTGTTATTTGTATTTTTAGTAATCTAATACTATGTATACAAAAGAAATAATGTAACCCTGTTTATTTTGTTGAATAAAATCCTTTGAAAACTAAAATTTCATTATTCACCGATTATGGCTAAATAACATTTCTTACAGTAATTAAGCATTACTATTTAAATTCTGTGTATTAATATTGTCAATAAATATCAGTAAAATTGTTTCTAAAATTTGTGTACCTGTAAATAAATGCAAAATAAAATATCATGTAACTATAAATTACCAATTGATGAATGCAAAAACTATGAAAGATATTAAAGTCAGATAATTTAATAAATATAAAATCAAATTATTTGTAAACGAAATATAAATATGAAATAATATATATATATAGTAACAATAATAAAATAAATTCCCTCAAATTTTATATCTAAAGATTTCCCATGACTTTTAAATATGTTTTATCCTCAATCTATACTATATTAAAACAAAATGTATGGTAATGTATGTATTTGTGTAATTTAACGTGTTGTGAAACAAAGAATTACTTTGGAGAAAATTGTTAGGCAAGTATTAAATAAAACTTAAAAGTATTAATGTATTATCAAGTAACTAATGTAAAACAATGTTTTATTAGATCTCTAATATATAATCTTTATTCATTTTTCCAAAGATAATAATTTACTTTCTCTACTAGAATCATATAAATACATGCGGCATTATGAATTTACCTGACTTCTACAGGTTAGATATATAAATCATCAGAAAGCCTTCCTTCTACTGGGTGGTTGTCCATTACTATAACAAATACTTATGGCTGCAGAGACTAAACATTTAACATAGCTATATATGTCATTACGAAAGATATGCCTACCCAGGATAATTTATGAGTAAATTATAATACAAGTTGTTAAGAGCTTCTCTCAACTACACAATGCTATCATACTACATATCGAATTCATCACTATAAATAATATATGTCTATCTATAGCTACAACGCTAAAGGGTAACTCATTTTAAAATACTTTCAAACAATTTAAATGTAGCCTTTTTGCATAGACTATTTAGATACCTTATAAGAGTTGAACATAATAACAAAGACCGAAATTTTATTTTAAAGATCCATAAATCATAGAAAATATATAAAACGATTATATCTTTTAACTATTAATTATAGTAATCAATTTTAATAGCAAGCTCTCTCAATGTTAAAATTATAATTATATAACTAAAATCTTTCATCCTGTATATTCCTGCTTTTCTCTTATGAGAACTTTTTATTTTCTTAAAAACAAGGAAAATAAATAAGATTTTGCAAAGATATATTTTAAGAAATTTTATTCAAGCAAAATTTTTTTAAATGTTCTGAAGGATTGATTTAAATCTTTCAGCGCTTTTAGAATGGAATCCCAAAGAATAAATAAAATTTATCTTTGCGAATCAAGAAGATAATGGCAGAATTATAACCCTTGTGAATGAATTCATTAGTATAGTAAATTTTAAATATTATATGAGGTCAAAACAAGTTGGGTTTTTTTCTATTTCTAAATGAATTTTAATAGTTAATTAATGTTTTTTTTTTTTTAAATAAAATTCACAATGTTGACACTTCCTTTGGGAAAAATATTTCAAGAAAAGTTCCACTAACTTTGAAAATACTTGGTTAAAAAAACAAATTGTCTTTTATCATATTAGCAGATGAGTAATTGAAAGGTAGCATTCTTAGAGTGGTTTAAAAATTTCCATTTCAAGCATTTTTAGCTTATGAAGACATTTCAAATGTTTTAGTTATTCAGTCTCGAGAAATGCATTTGGCCAGATGGGTAAATGATTTGTAAAGATCTATAACTTCATGCTCAAAATAAGAACCAATATGGCTAAACTTAAATGTTAGTCTCATGTAATTCAATCAGTAGATGACTAGCAATGAAAGAGAATGATTTCTTTCATGGATATATATTTATCAGGTTTAACCGTGTGACTGATTATCTTAATATAAACCGAGCATTGATTGTATATATGTGTGGGAGATCATGATCTGGCCCCACTGATGAGTGCTGGTTCTGCACGAAATATGTATATTGGAGATCATATATCTTTTTCACATGTGTATTGGTTGCTTGAGATAGAGTGGAGGATGAATAGACCGAAAAATCCTGAATTCAAATCCCTTTATTTACATAATAAAATTAAGTATTCAGATTAAAATATCAAACCAAATATTTAAATTATATATATTAAAATAAATCATCTTGTTTTATTTACCTTTGTCACAAGTGATATTTTAGATGTTAAATAAAATTATCTAAATCTTTTAAAATAGTCCTTTAAATTAAAAATATATCAAAGAATTTATAACATTTTTGTACGAACATACGCATTCAAATATTATATTAAAAGTTTATGTCACTACTATAATCATTTCACCATTATCTATACATTAATATTGTTTTCTATCAGTGTATTGTCCCTTTTAAAAATTAACTTTGTGTACTTTTAAAATTAATAGGAAACCACAATTTTTAAAATTGCAACCAAATCTTAAAAGTTAGAAAAAATATGAGAAGACATCTTGGATTTATGTTAAATAATGTTATCTGTATAATAAGCCAGTAAAATTGTTTAAGTTATGTTAATAAATATTATTTTAGATATATCTATGACCCTATGTACATATAATTTTAAATTGCTTTGGTTAGAATTAAAAGAAAAATCTGTTAAAACGTTTGCACTTTTCTTTGTATGTTGTTTAAATTGTGATTTTCTTCAGCATTGACTCAAGAAAGAGTTGATTTTTTTTTTAAAAAAAAACTAAAATAAACTGTGGTTACTATAAGGAATAGATTATTAAGAATTAAACAAATCAATCGCTTTTTTTTAGACTTAAATTAGAATTTCTACTCTTCTCAACTTCATCAGTGATGTTTTTAACAATTAAAACAAAAAGCATCAGAAACTCATTTGTTTGTGAGTGTGTTGATTTGTTTTTAGAAAGATGTTAAATAAAAAAAACTTTAAAGCAACATCGATAAGAATTTTTTATACTATATATTAGAAAAAAAAAAACTTTTTACTATTAATAAATAGATAAAAACTAGTAATAAAATACAAAATATCCTATTAGTATTCAACCCTGTGGATTACATTCCCAAGCTGAGTGATATGAATTAGAAAATAAGTTTTTTTCAGACAGCATTTTAATGAATGTGTATCTATGTAACTTCCATATCACAATGACATGTTTAAGAAAAATTGGGATTAATATTAATAATAGTGATTAGATAAGCTTTCTTTTTTTAAGAAATAATATCTAATTCATTTATTATAAATAAAAATTATTTTTATTTTTTCAATTTTACAAATAAAAAATTTTCCACTATTATTCACTTAGGGCATATTTTGTACTTCATTTGATTTCCAAATCCACTGTCATTACGTAGTAAAGTCATCTCGAAATAAGAATTCAGCATAAAATGAACCATTTTAATAAAAGTTGTTCCAAATCAACTGAAATAATGAATACGAATTAAAAGAGTGAAGATGGGGGGCAGAACTTTTTTTGTTTAAAGAATCTTTTAATATTAATAATAGTACAGTAAAATAAAAATATGATTATCACTTTCTTTTAATAAAATAATTAAAATGTTTAGAATTAAAAACTATGCATGTGGGAAAATATTGCCAGAGTTGAAATATGTTAATGACAAATAAAATGACTGTTTGGGAAATGATGGAGCCATGAAAAAACCAATGTATTTCTATAGTAATGATTCTGGATGTGGAAAAACATTTCATGTCATTGGAAGAATTTACATAATGAAAAAAAAATTTGTGTGTAAATACTATTAATAAAATAAAGATGTAAAATAGTATAATAATATGTGTAGCAAAAAAAGGAATAAAAATTGCATTATAGAAGATAATTTAAAATTATGATGATTTTTTTCATTTTAGACGAGAAGCCATGAAGCAAACCATAGTTGGAGATACAATCAGTAAAGATAATAAAAAGAAAGGTAAAGATTTTTTAAAACAAAATTTTAAAATACATACATTCTTGTTTTAAAATTAATAACATAATTAATGTTCTGTAAAAAGTTTTTCATACAAAATGTACTGTAACCGTTTTATGTATGCCTGATGCCATTTATTAGACATAAACGCTGTAAGATTAGGTCTATATACTTATCTGTTAAAGAAATACCCATTACCTCCCATGCCCATACCTAATCTAGGTTATTGTAGCTAACCATTTTGAGTTTTAAAGTAAGCATAGTATATTTCCAGGTAATACGATCCTAATTATAACCTACTAACTTTCCCTATATTGACGCTTTTAATAGTTTAAATTTGTTTTTATTAGTTTCCAGGATTCTATTTAGATATCTCTATTAAACTGACAATGAAGGTAAGTCCCCCCCTCCTCCTTTTGCCACATCCTACCAAAGCTGTCTCTATAATGTGAATAAATAAATCACCCATATATTAACTTACCCATATAATCTTTATATAAACTAATGCAAGTATATTATATATCTATATTGTGACCTCACATTAATAAATCTAAAAATATAATAAAATTGTGTTGGCATCAACAGTTGAATTTTATAAAGAAGATAGTTGAAAGAATACAGTTACAAGGCTTAAACAATTGACACATTATAATTTTCTCATTTTTTTTATTTATAAGCATATTCAATAAAAACAAAACAACAACAACAAAAAAAAATATTATAGCAAAACTATTTCTTGGATTCATTAACCATATAAATCGTTCAATATGGTTCATTAAACTATGTTTTCCTTTCTCCTGGTTTATGTGAAACATGAGTATTCTATAAAGTTATTTCAATAAGCAAATAAGTTCAAAAATCTAATTTCTTACCAATAAGATTGTTTAGTGGAATCGTACTTTGATAATACATATAATCCTCAGGTTTTCTTCATGATCTGTATGTTAGGTTCCAGCTTTGACACTAGGCTTCTATTTTAGGCGGGTGGCGACTCCACTCTTCTAAATCATTGTAAGTATGTTCGAGGGAATGGAACGATCGGCGATGTACTGGAGTTCTAGCCGCCCATCTGAATATCAGCAGCTATCACTGGGTAGTTTAACATCTTGTGAAAAATCTGAAGAACAAAAGATACTTCTTTATCTATGTCTATTCCTTTTATATCCTTCTGAAAACTCATTACGCATGTGTACGTTGAATACCACCCGCATTCCTTCAAACTTTTATATATCTTTAAATTTTTGTTCTTAAAGTTCTTTTTTTTTTGTAGTTACCACAGCCATATTTAATTACTAATCTCTCCTTTGCAGAACTTCTATTAATGTTTACAATCAGTATTCGCTTTTATTATTTAAACTTGATCTTTTTTTAATTGAAAGAAAAGAAAAAAAAAACACAATGTGTATTGTGTCAAGGAAAAGAAATTTTCTAAGTTTAATCTAATAAAATATTTATTCTATACATTAATTTGTAGCTATATCAAACATACTTTTTATTTTCCTTTTTTCTTTATATCCATTTCAGCAAAATCTTCAAATTTAACTGCCAACACACCTTGCACGGTTGCAGTACATAAAGGATTAAAATAAAATGTATTTTGTCATTAATAATTTTTTTTTTTTTTTTCAGGAAAATTTTTATGTGCCAAGAAAAATCAGAAGAAGAAAAAGAAGAAAGTTTTATATAATGCTAATTACAATGATGGTAAATAAAGTGATGTGATTATTTTTAGTAATTAAATACAGTAGTATTAACAATATTATGTTAATTTATATTTGATTGTCTATTCTTACTTTCAGATATGTCTTTATTTGCTCATTTTTTATACCAAAGTATTCACTTAAATTTTTTTTTATCAAAAATAAAAAATCTTATTATATTAATTAAGATGAGAATTAAGCTAATATTGCATTGACGTATACAGATATTACATGTTCATTTGCTGAAAAGACCAAATAACGTTTTGAGTACAAAGGTGGCAGACACAAACAATAGTTCCCTTGGTGCTCAGATCAGATGATTTTCAAGCACTCAAGTGGTTAAGTTGTTCATAAGTTATGTCCAATTAACTCAAATGAAATTTTAAATTTGTTAGTCGGCTGACATCCATCACTGCATTAAACTACATAGTCAATAGTTCCTTTCAATTAATGAAACTGTCTCCACTCTTTTGGATAAGAATTAATTGAAGAAAATTTAGTTCTCAAATCCAATTTTCTTATCACTAAACTAATTGCTTGCAGTAGCTTAGAAATAGATGAATTTTATTTCCATTTGGTTCTCCGTAATTCGGCATTAATGTAATGTGTATGTATATTATGTTTTCACTTTAATGTAATTTAGTCTAGCAACCAATTTTAGAGCTATATTAGGAACTTGGATAAACCCCATATTACCACTTTTGAGAATATGTAGAATGAAAAGCAAGAATATTTAATAAATTGATTGACTTTTTGCTTTATTTCCGTAACTTTTTACTAAAGTTATTTTGTGAATAATAATTAATTGCTGTTTTAAAAAACGGATTAACTGAAAAAGGAAATTTTAAATAAAAGAACAGATTTATATAATATTTTTGCTTTTAAAACATGTATGTTAATATTGTATCTTTTTTTACAATTATGAAGTTATAAAATAATATTGAGATAATGTAAAGAGTTCTTAATTAATAAAAAAATATTCAGGCCTTAAATCCTTCAAAATAATACTGCAATGCATATATCTCTACAAATGTTTAAAATACTACAGCTTTGCAATTTTATTAGCCTTGCAACAATTGTTTATATTCAAATGTATATATTTTTAAGAATATGATGCTGAAGAGATTCTAACTTATGAAGAAGTTGCACTGTATTATCCAAGAGCTAATAGGAAAAGGCCAGTAGTTCTCATTGGACCACCAAATGTTGGAAGGCATGAGCTAAGACAGAAACTTATGGAAAGTGATGTCGAACGCTTTGCTGCTGCAGTCCCCCGTAAGTTATATCATTCTTTAGTTTATATATATCTGAATAATTGTTACTAGCTTTTTCATTGAATAATTAAAGATATCAAAAATTTTTCTAATATTTATTTCCAAGATACAAGCCGTCCAAAGAAAGATCAAGAACGAGATGGATATGATTACCATTTTGTTCCGAGACAGCAGTTTGAAGCAGACATTGTAACTCGGAAATTTGTTGAGCATGGTGAATATGAAAAAAATTATTATGGTACCAGCCTAGAAGCCATTAGAGCAGTAGTCAATTCTGGGAAAATTTGTGTGCTCAATTTACATCCTCAGGTAAGTTAAATAGTAATTGTTTTTATTAAATAATGCTTATTTTTATATACAGTGAAGCCATGAACTATGCTGTATCTAATTTCATGATTTCCAAGTATATCTTATCCAAAAAAAAAAAATGTAAACAAGTAAATAAAAATCCATTAAAATTTGCAAATTTTATGATATTCAAGCAGCCATTTTTTCTTCTCTTAACCCATAAGTAATAGTTTTTTAAAAAAAGTAAAAATTTTAAATAAATTTAGTTGTTTTTCCATGATTATATATATTAATAAAATGTCTTTGCTTTATGTTGAAAGCACATATATTTTTTTCTTCATTTATTATCCTTTCCAAATTTGATATGCAATATTTAGCATAATAAAATATTTTCTGAATGTATATCAAACAAGAGAGATCCTAATTTCTTGATAACAAAACCACTATTATGTTTCTATAAGAGAAAATACTTATTGATAAAAAAATACTATTGCTCAAAGTTTATTTAATAGCAACAAAACTCAGGAATTATCCTATTTATTTTATTTTAAAAATAAAAATACAGTATTTTTTTATTTTATTATTCTTATTGCTTCAGTGAATACATGAGTGAATAAACACTCAGTAAAATATATATATATGGATTTTCTCAGTTTATTATTAATAATTATTATTAAAATTTTGTTTGTATTATAATCTTAATTTATAATTCTATAATTGTGCTTTACGCACATGTAATGAAGTTATGTAATTAATAATCCTAAATTAGCATTCTGAGCACTTTCGGGAAATCATACCATGCATACAAAAAAAAAAGCATCTATTATATTTATGTGCATGTTGAAAAGTACTGTACAATGTTTTTCAACAAAATATGAATTATTATATGCTATATATGTTTGTACATAAGGGTGTTTGAAACAAATATAGTGTAGTTCGCACTTCACTATCCTTATAACGTTTTAGAAGTGATAATTCACTTTATTATTCTAATTCAGAGCCATCTAGCGTGAATAATCAATACCTACTAGATGATAATACTATGTCCACATTAATTTCTCCTATTGGCTGTCTTCGGTGAGATGCAAAATTGAACTCGCAATCTGAGATTGAAATTCCTCAACGATTTTGAATCTAAATCAACTTAATTGACCCTAAATTTTTTAATAAATTACTAATGAAGTGAAAAAATATATAGATGATTAGAATTTTTATTATGTATATATATATGACATAGAAAAAGTTTTTAGAAATGAATTTTAAAATATCAATAATTCAATTTTATTTTTAATTTATAACATTGATGATACTTCAAAATCAATTTACATTTGTGATTTATTTTTTGGCATTCATTTTAAAAAAATACATGATTTTCTGCAAATCCTATGTTTGATAACATCTTTTGTTAAATTAATAGTAAAAAGTCTTTTAAATATTTAGTCAAAACAAAAAAAAATCATTGACAATATCTGAGGGGAAAAGAAACCTTTGGATAACAATAATTAATTTTTATTCCTAGTGAAAAGAAAAAAATTATTTTGAATATAAAATTTTCATCATATTCATAATTTTCCAAAATTCTTTGTGCAATTTTACATTTTAATAATTTAAGCTATTACAAACCTATAATAACAATTTGTTATGTATTAACTTTGAATTTTTTGAATAAGTGATTTGGTAAAAGGAAAGGTTTCTTGCTTGTCAACTTCAGCTTTGTGATTTTTAATTACTGTGACATCAAAATACTTATTAAACAAAGCATCACATGATTTTGTTGACTTTTAACATCTGCATTAAAACCAATAATTTATTATTTGCTGCCATCTCTCACCCTATAATTACTCAGGCTTACAACAGATGACTCTGAAATAGAGAATTTCCCAGCATATATATAAAGTGCAAATCATTTAAGAAATATTATATAATATCAAGCTTAAATAATTTTATTCATTCATTCTTTAACACTAATATAAATTTTAATACATAAAATAAAAGGGTTATTTTACGAATGAATACCAATATTGTATAGACTATTATTATATCTGTTATAAATTTTCAAATATATTATTTTATAGGGTATTACAATTCTGACATCCAGTCAAGTTGATATTTATTTGATATATAAATATTATTAATAAATGAGTAACTATTCGATGTAGATTTTGGATTACTTTATTATTAGAGCTTAAATAAAATTATTATTTAAATTTATATTCCATTTTAGCTAGTCCACTTATAGTGTTACGGATTTGGTATTCTACAATTTATACTATTACAGATTTTGGTTTATCCAATTCATTGGGCATATAAAAATAAATATTTCCATTTCATCATTTTATTTTATTACGAGATTTTGATATCCATAGTTGGGGCATGCAAATAAAGTCTCTTTCTCTCTTGTTCGTTTTTATAGTTATTATTTCTTTATTTGTAATTATATATGTTATAAAATTTAGTTTTTAAATATTAAAGATTACTTTTTTTATATTTATATTTTTAGTCATTAAAAATCTTAAAGGCATCAGACTTAAAGCCATATGTTGTTTTTGTTGCGCCACCTTCTTTGGAAAAATTACGGCAGTTACGAGCAAAAGCAGGAATTCATGTTAAAGTAAGTAATCAGGCATTGATTTCATATATAAATTCATAGTTATATATATGTATGAATATTTGTATATTATATGAAGAGCTTCATGGCATAGTAAATCCTTCTGCTGCTCATGACCTAGGGTTCACATCAGGATCCATCAAAATTTGGACATTTTTTATCCAAACGGGCATAAAATTTTTGTTTCCTGCAACTGACCTATAAACAATTCAAAAGTAGTTATCTATTTTTAGTAAAACAATAAGATAAAAAAACAACATTAAACCCTCATCTAACATTTGACAAACATGGTGATGCCTTTATTACTCTTCCTCTTTGAAAGACTGATGAAGATCGTTTTGTCTTGAATTTGGATATTTAAAGACTATTTTACTAATTACTTTTGTATATTATATCACAAGCTTTTATTAATGCCTCAGCAGACAGTCTTCTAATAGGAATATGTTCTTTTGATAGAAAAATTATGGAAGATTTTCCTGGTGCAGTCATTGCCTGATCATATAAAAAAATGCTGAATTTTAGAAAATTTATTTTATCTTTTAGAAGTTTCTTATAATCCAATAGAAATGGATCTGTCCACCATGCTAATGACACATCAGTTTGAATCCAACATTGATCACTAGCTGGATCAAATAAGACTGCAAAACATTCAAACTCTCTCTATTCAACAATTGACGAAAAGCAATACTGCCTTTCTCCTTCACTGTTCTTTAAAAGAATGCTGGGAAGGTTTTAAAAAAAGATTTTCAGCTATCTATTTATTATCTTTCACTGAAAATTAGTCTGCCTGAAACAGCATGATTTAAGAAAATACAAATTATTTACTAAAATGGAGATTTTCTATTCATTTTTTGAAATTATATTCTAAGAAAATATATGAAAAAATTTTAGTCACATAAAAATATCATCGATATTCATTAAAAACAAAAATCTAATTTTATTGTATCCCTCATGCATAGAATATTTAGATGACTAAATAATTTTATTTATAATTTCAGTCTGGTTATTTCATTGTCATTAATCACAGCTCTAAAGGCAAGTCCCATAGCTTCTTTATTTCTTGAACTTATATTCTCATTAATATATCCTTTCATTAATATCATTATGTCTGTATCTTTTGGGTTTTTTTTTCACCATTTATGTTTTCCTTTAATAAATCCTTTATTTAAATTATGTTTCTTGCAAAAAAATTCTTCTTAATAAGAGCTATTAATTTCATATATCCAGTTCTTTCCCATTTTTTCCAAACACCCATTTTAATCATATTACCTTTTAAATAGGCTATAACCTCAGGAATATGCGTCTTAGTAAATATTACTCAATATAATAATGTGCGTTTAAAATAAATTTATAATTACAACTTTTAAATAGTTGCAAGTTAATTTTATTTCCCATGCAAAATTTTAAAAAATCCTTTGAATTTTATTTATACTGACTCAATATTTAACAAAAACTATAAACAATTGAAGAATAAAAGAAATACTGTTTTAAAAGAAATTATATTCGTCGTTGCTATCTCACGTGTCAATGGAGGTCATGACCAAAAGATAAAATGAAAACATTTGTTTATCAGAAATCTTAAAATATTTATTTTAATATCATTGCTTTAAAAATAGAAAGCAATGACTGTATCTCCTGAATTTTATTAAATTATAGAAATAGGGAGTTACTATTAAATATTATTCTTTATCCAGTTATTTAAAAGGAAGCTAATGTTTCACAAAAACAAGCTATAAAAACTTGTAAAAGCAAAGAATTTCTTGAATGCACTTACGTTCGAAACATTTCATTGACTATGAGACTAGAAGTAAAACAATAGTCTAAAATTGCTGAACTCCATTTATTTTATATTGCTAATCACCAGATTACTGTTTTTATAAGACCAATAAGAAAATTAAAAAGATAAAAAATGAATTTAGATTAATCATTTTTAGGCATCGTTAGAAATGAACAAAACAAAACCCGTTTAATTTTTTAAAACGTAAATAATCTAAGCACATTGAATCAAGATGAATGCAATGAAATCATTAAATATTCGTTTCATTATAAATATGAATCATTCTTTGATAAACAAAATGTACAAAAAAAAACAATTTGTGTGAATTGCAAAGAAGACAATTTATGAAATTATTGAACTTATTCAGCACTTTAAATTAAAATATTCTGAACTGGTAAATAAAGTATTAGAAGTATGCAAATTAAACGATCATTAAAGTTATAAAATTATTTAAATAAAATTTTATTTGCTAAAATTAAAAAAACAAACTATCCTATCAAAAGTTGTTTAAAAAACATCTAAACCACTTCATTTCAAATGATATGATTGGATATTGTATCCTGACATTTAATTGTTGCAAATCAGTCCATCAAAAAATTAAAAAGTCGTTCAGATATTCAAGTTGTTAATCTTTCCAAGAGAATGATGTTATTGCATTCCAAACATTAATTATGATACGGGAGTTATGAAGAAACAATTTTATCATGTTTTAAACTGACTGCTTACACATGAAATATGGAAAATTTTATTGCCTTGAATATTTAGAAATGTTTTAAATAGAAAAAAAAAACAATCTTTTTAAGAACTTATGGAGCAGCAAACATTGATATAAAACAAATAGCTTCAAAAAATATTTTGATTACTCTTTACCTCGTGAACTAATATCCATAAATTTATCTGATGTAGATGATTTTTTTACATCAACACAAATTATTAACTTCAACAAGATTTTGACTTCAGATTGTTTAACTATTTGTTGAGAGTTGTATTTAAGATATCTGTTTACATATTAAACAGATTATTTTAACTAAGAAAAATAATCTATTGTCATATTTGCAAAGCTGAAGTAACTAATCTCCCATTGAGTTATGTAGCATCAAAACTAATGAAAAGATAAAATGACACCGTTCTATCTTTGGACTCTGTTGTTATAAGCTTCGTTTTTGATTGTTTTTAAATTTATGTAGAGACTAAATGTTCTGCAGTTACCTTTGAATTCAAGTGAAATATTAATTTTAATAATTTCAATAATAAATAAATAATCATAAATTCTAAATACCTGTAATTACAAAGCAGAAGTAACTACCTCCCACTGAGTTATATAGTATCAAAAACCAATTAAAAAATAGAATGATACCAATCTATCTTTGAGCTCTCGTTATATAAGCTTAGTTTTTGACGTGGTTTTTAAATTATCTGCTGCATTTTGTCTATTGTTTTAATATATGTACAGATATTTAGAAGTTATGATTATTTATTTATTCTTATGATTATTAAAATCAATATTTCACTTAACGTTCAAAAGTAATGATGATTGCAGAATATTTAGTCTGTGCATAAATTAAAATAATATAACAGTCCAAAGATAGAATGGTATTCTATCTTTTCATTGGTTTTTGATGCTATATAATTCAGTGGGAGGTAGTTACTTCCATATTTAAAGTTATGATTACATATTTATTATTACTATCATTGTATTCCTGTGATGTGGAATGTTGTGAAATTAGTGTAATATATTTTCATAAGTTAATAAATTAAAGTCTTCTGGGAAATAATGATTTGCTATAATGTTACTGCTTTTAAATTATGCATGCATGTATTTTTAATCAAAGTCCAAGAGTTATATTATATCATTTTCTTTTCAGAATGTCGTTTATAATATTCTTGCATAAGTTATTATATTGTGAAGCATATGTATAAATAATAAATTATCACATAAATTTAAAAGAAAAATTTCCAATAATTTTCATTATATTGTATTTTTTTGACTTAATACCTTTTATAACATTTATTGTATATATACAATGGAGTCCCATGAATAAATTTGATTTAAGAAGCAAGTTTGCTAAACAGCCTATTTGTTTATACGTACATTGAAATGCCCCCAATCTAAAACAGAAATACCCAATCTGTGGCTCCAGGATCTTATATTATGGCTCGTTTTATGAACTTAATGAAGCAGCAGTTCTACTTTCACACCATTGAAGCATAGCACATGGTAGTTACCGAGAGAACAATTCTTATTTTATATTTCTTTTATAAAAAGTGAATTTTCCAAGTTATACGGCAATTGGCAAGTGGTTTTATCCAAGTATAAAAATATATGCTTGTTCTATGTATATTAATCGTTAATATATTAAAAATTATTTCATATAAGGGATTTTCAAGTTCCCCTCTGTTATCTGCTCTATTTCATACAACCAATACACATGACTACACATGTGAAAAAGATAAATGATTTTCAGTATATATATTTCATGCTGAACCAGCACTCAATTGGCTTAGATCATAATCTCCCACACACACATATAAATTGGTGCTCGGTTTATATTAAGATAGCAAATCTTCAAACTTTAATGACAGGCTTTGACAATCTGATGATGGAATGCCCATACCCCGCTGTTGATGCCAATATTGTTGTCATGCCATGTTGACCCCAAGTCACTCTTACCCCTCATGTATAGGACCATATTCATTTAAATACACAGGAGGGATGGGCAGGATACAGGTTAAATCTGTAATATTTGATTGAATACACATATAGTTTATATACTCGGAGAGATGTAATTATATAAGGGATTTTTGTCTGCTCTATCTCATACAATCGATACATATAAAAAGATAAATGATCTCCAATATACATATTTTGTGCTGAAGTAGCACTCATCAGTTAGTCCAAATCTTGAATCTGTGGGAGGTTATCTGGACCAATTGATGAGTACTAATTCAGCACAAAATACATATATTGGAGATTGTTTATCATGTAGTCAGATGTATTGGTTATATGAGATAGAGCAGATTGCTGATGGGAGCTTGAAAGTCTGTGTTCAAATCCCTTATATAATTACATCTCCAAATATAAAAATTATACTTGTATTCCAATATTAAAAAATTATTTTATAATTATCCTAATTATAAATGAGCCAGAGAAAAAGCGTTGGTGGTCGAGAGGTCAGCACAGCTGCCTTACAAGCAGTTGTCCGTCCCGGGTTAGCGGATTCGCATCCCGCCAATGCTATGACACATGAAAAAAATATATATATTCAACTATCGTTTTTACAAGGAATAGAAAGAAAAATATTTTTATTTAATTGAAAACAATTTTTGGTACAATTGCCGTGGGAAAAAAATGCAACCTGGCAGTTCATGAAAAATATGATATTGAAATCCTTCTCAAGTGAAAGAAGTGAGAACTGCATTAGTTGCCTGACAATATGTTTATCAGGACCATGAATAAAACATAAGATGTTGTAATTGCAATATTTTAGGTTGCATATAAATGGAAAAAAAAACGTACTGGGAATGGCAAAATAATTAAGGAGGCAATCTTTGCTTCATCAGATATTATTTCAAAAATTGTAAAATAAGAATGAAAAATTGTCCAGCAAGTCAGTCACTCGTAGAATAGTAGCCCTGTTTGAAATTATCAGAGCACACAAAATGATTTACAAAAATGCATGTTTCTAAGTTTACATTGTGATGAATCAACAAATATCTGCAATATAACTCAAATAAATATTTATATAAGGATAGAACTTTAATGATTACTCATACACATGGAGAGGATATACACCACCTTAAAGAAATTAATCTGCTTCAAAAACTTGTCTCAATTCCAACAGATGGCGTACCTGCCATGTGTAGAAGAAATAGATTAGCTGCTGTTGAATCGGACTGTTCACTGACTTTAATTTAAGCTAAGTTGACTTTTTTTTTATGCGATTAATCATCTGAAATCATCGATTTAAATACTTTAATTGTGGTACGAAAGTAAGGAGTAAATTGTGATCGAGAGAGATAGTTTTTTTTTAATTTGGAAACATCAAAATTATTATAAAAAAAAAAAAGTTTCAATCGCCATTTTAAAGATATAGCAGTTTTTTAAAAAAAATCTTTTTGTTGAAAATGTGTGTTAATGTAAGGATTTCTATAACTAAGTTGTACATAAGATTAGTTGGTTTAAATTTGCTACTAAAGTTTGTTTTTTTAATTTTAATTTAAGAACGGTTATTTATTTTGAGGTAAAAGGTAATGTTTAGAAGCCTAAGTTACACGTGGTTATTGATCGATCGTTTTTGAAAGTAAAAATTTTTCATCTTTCTGTGCAAAAGGGTTTGAAGAATAGGAGAGAAAGTATAAAGTTAAATATAGAATAGGCAGCTTGGAAAATAAATATGGATTGCATTTGTATTTTACAATGCATAGGAATTAGACGTGCTGTAGTAGAATGTAATATATGTGATAAAGTTTTCCACTTGAAATGCTTAAATAAAACTAGGAAGGATGTAGCAGGTTTATGGTTATGTAGACAGTGTGTGAATGTGATAAAAGAGGTGAAAAAGTGGTTTCAAAGTGTAGAAAGTCAGGAGGAATGGAGCAAAATATAGTTGACGAAGGTAGGAAGTCAGGAGAAATGGAACAAAATGTAGTTGAGGAAGACAGGATAGAGTGTGTTTGTATTGGAGTGGCAAGAGATAAGGATAGAAAAATAGGTAGCGCATTGGAGATGGTTGGCCAAAGAATAAGTAAGATAGAGGAAGAGGTGAAGGATGTAGAAGAAAAATTAAAATTGTTGAGAGACGAAGTGTGAGCAGATAAAGCGATTACTGAGTAGGAATGATAAGGAAGAAGTAGATGAGGAAATCCAGAAGGTGGTAGAGAAGGTTGTGAATGAAGCAGAGAAAGTAGACTGTGAGACAGTATTGATAGGGGATTCATTAATAAGAGAATGTGGAGATATAATTGCAAGGGAAAATAGAAACAGGTATGTAAGAGTATGTTTGCCGGGAGCTAAAATTAGGGATGTTACAGATAAAGTAAAGAAGCAAGGGAATAGAGATGTATATATTATGGTAGGGACTAATAATTTATCAGAGTCATCAGAGAGAGTAATGGGTGAGTACACAGAACTGATTAGGAATTTGAGAATGGTTAAAGGAAGAGTAGGAATAGTTGGATTATTACCAAGATTTGATAAAAGGTATATGTTAGATAGGGCGTGTTCTATAAATGAGAGATTGAAAGAATTGTGTGAGAGAAATGATGTTACGTTTGTGGATGTGTGAGATTTTTTTATTGGGAAGAGGGAGTTATTTGGTAAAGATGGGTTGCACTTAGGGAAACAAGGAAGTGAAGTTTTAGGGAGTCTGATTTATAAAGAATATAGTTTGGGAAGCTTGTAAAGGGGGGTGGGATTTTAAATTGTAGTGTTATTAAAAAGAAGAAGAATGGATGGAATGTAAGGATTAAACAAAGGGCAGTTGATTTAGATATAAATGTAGATGTGGAGAGGGAATGGGCCTGTAAAATTAAGAGTAAGCAAGTTATTTTATAAGCATAATGGAGAAGAAAGAATTAAAAAAATTTATAAAAGAGTAGTTAGGAAAGAAAAAATTGTTAAAATTGGATATTTGAATATGCAAGGTGGTAGGAGACCAGAAAAGTGGCAGAAATTAAACAAAGCAATTGAAAATGAAGAGCTTGAGGTATTAGCAGTAGTGGAAACACATCTAAGAGAAGAACCTGTTTTGGAAAATTTGGTATGGCAGGGTATAAATAGAAATAAGAAAGAAAAAAAGGGTGGTGGTATAGGTGTTATATCAAAAAAATATTTAAATACTGTTAAATGCCAAGAACATTTGTGGTTTGAAATAAGGTTGGGAAAACAAGAATGGCTGGTGGCTATAATTTATATAGCTACTGGAGATAGTCAAACTATAATGGAAGGCAACAATAGCATATATGAGTGCCTAGTTAAGGATATAAAGAGTTTTAAAGAAAAGGGGAAGAGAATAATGGTTATAGGAGATATGAATGGGCATATTGAAGAAATTTATGATGTAGACAATAAGAATGGACAGCTTTTGAAGAAATTTTGTCAGAGAGAAAATTTGAGCATTGGAAACTTATCTAATATTTATGAGGGACAATATGTCTAGGAATAATATATTCCACCCAATAGATTATATATTGGTAGAGAAAGAGGGAATGAATAAAGTACAGAAAATTAAGGTTTTGATAATGAAGAGAGAGTATGTAATAGTGATCATAATTTTGTTGTAATTGAAATGGTTAGTAATGTGATGGAAAATAGGAATAAAAGTAGAAACAATAGTGAAAGATGTGGATGGAGAGTGAATGATAAGAATAAGTTAGAAGAGTATAAAATACAAGTTGAAGAAACCATGGAAGAGTTGATTGGAAATGAGTATGAGGACTGGTGTGATGAAATAGAAAAAGTGGCAAATAGGGTTTTAGATGAGAATATTCAGAAGAATAAAAGTAATAGAAAAATGAGAGTTAGTAAAAGTGTAAAAGAGGAAAAAAGCATGTAGAGAATATAAGTGTGCTATTAAGAACAAAGAAAATGAAAAAGATATTAATGCTAAATGGGAAAAGTACTTAGAAAAGAAGAAGTTAGCTAAAATAGATAATTATAGAGAGAGAATGAAACTAAATAGTAAATTATTGGATGATATTAATAAAAGTGGAAGAGATGGGGGTAAAAAATTTTGGAATTACATTAAAAGGAGAAATTTAGGGGAGAGAGAGAGAGTATTACTGGATGAGGAGGGAATAGAGTGTAGCTCTATAGAAGAATTAGAGAGAACATTGAATAGTTATGTAATGGATATAGAAAAGATGTTAGATGTGAAGGACAGAGGGATAGAAAATATGAAAGCATATAGTAATGGGAATATTACGTTTACAGAAAATGAACTGAATGAGGCAGGGAAAAAACTGAGAAGTGGTAAGGCAAAAGGATTAGATAGATGGGCAGCAGAGTTGGTAATGAATTTGGGGCATAGGGCAAAAGTAAAGTAAAGTTACTATCATGTTTTAATAAGATGGCACAGAAGAGAGTTTTTCCGAGTAGTTGGAGTAATACAAGAGTAAGATTATTATTTAAAGGAAAAGGTAGGGATCATAGAAAGTTAAATAATTATAGACCAATAGCAGTAACATCAGTTTTATATAAAGTTTTTTCATATATGGTGGCTGCAAGAGTTGCAAAATGGATGGAAGAAAATAATGTAGTGGGGGAAATGCAAGGAGGTTTTAGGTCAGATAGGCGTATAGGAGATAGTTTATTTGTAGTTACACAACTTATAGATATGAGTGTAAATTCAGGTAGACAGTTATATATGAGTTTTATAGATATAGAGAAGGCATATGATAGAGTGAATAGAAATAGATTATAGATAAGTTGAGCAAATCTGGGAATGGATGAAGCTTTAGTGGGTGTTAGTAAGAAATTATATAAAAATAATTACTATACATATCAATTAGGGGATATAAAATCAGTTAAAGTTAAAAATGGGGTGGGACTGAAGCAAGGATGCCTTTTGTCACCTATTTTGTTTGTGTTGTATTTGAGTGAAATGGAGAGAACAATAGAAAGTCTAGGAAGAGGGATAGAGATACCGTTAACAGGTGGCAAGAGAGTATATACATTGTCGGGTCTTTTTTTTGTGGATGTCTTTGTGTGCAGAAAGAAGAGAAGATATGGAAGTTATGCTGAGGACATGCGCAAGGATGGGTAAAGATATGGGGATTAAATTTAGTGAAGAAAAATCAAATATAATGATGATGAATACTGGGGAAAGAGAAGACAATGATTTCTTATAGGGGGATATAAAGTTAAGTGTGGTGAACAGATATAGTTATTTGGGAATCATCTTGAGTAATAAGAAAAATTGCTTGGATGAATGGGAGAAAAAAATTGATAAATGAAGCAAAGAAAAGAAAGGGATTGGTAAAGAAATTAACAGTGTTTTCAAGAAATTAACAGTGTTTTCATATAATAAATATGATGCAAAAAGCAAATTGAAAATGTTCAGTAGATTGTTTCAGTTTATGGATAATAAAAGAATAGCCAAAATAGTATTTAATTGGGTTACAAGTAAAGGGCAGGTAACAAGATGGGTGAGAAAGGTAATGCGGTATGCAGAAGATTTGGATAAAGAAGTTATATCAGTATACTTGTACAAAAGATGGGATGATTGTGTTAGGAGGATTGTTGAGTGTTATAGTGGGAAGGAATGAGATAGAAGAATAGATGCACTAATAAAGAATAGGGAATTGGAGAGATGGAGAAATAGTATGGAGAGTAAAACGAGTTTAAATATATATAGAAGTAAACGGAACATTGGGTGTGAGTTGATTTATGATAATAGTAAGGAATGTAGTTTATTGTTTAAGGCTCGAATGGGATCTTTAGCAACAAGGGAATATACACGTAAATGGAAAAATATGGGTGATTTAGTCTGCAAGTTGTGTAAGGAAGGCATAGAAAATATTAGGCATCTGTTACTTCAATGTAAATGTTTGGAAGCAGAAAGGGTACAAGTAATGAAGTTATGGAAGGTTAAATATGAACAAAGTGATTATACGGAAAGTGAGTTATTGGTTTTTATGATAGGTTTGGGAAAAAATAAGAGGGATTTAGATATGAAGGTCATGGAGTTGACAAATATTATGTTGTGGAAATGGGATGGAGCAGATTATGGGAAAACTTAGGGTGGATAATGGAAAAGGAAGGTAAAGTGGCTAACAGGTTTCTCTGGGCATAGCTGTTGAGAGATTCCTTTAAGGAGAAGTCACAGTACATCACATCATTTCCACTACCACTACATCATACATCAACAAGTAGTATGTACAAAAGTGCTGTGTTATAAACATGTCATAAAAGTTGTTCTAAAAATTATAAATTCTATTTATGCCAGATCTCTTCAAAGCAGATTATTCAAAGTACTAATGGATGAACTTTATGCCGAGTGTGGAACTTTAATATTACATTCTAAAGTTTGGTGGCTTAGTAAGGGGAAATCTTATGATTTTTTAAAGATAAAACAATTTACTATTACTAAATTAAAAGGAGGTGTAAACACAATGAAAATTACATTTGTGAATATCCCAAATAAAGGAGCTTAACTTTAGTCTCTTTCAAATTTGGAGAACTATGTTAAGAAACCTAAGAAACAAAAATATTCTGAAAATCTCTTGAACTTAAAAATATTTTTGAAATTAGATTTTCTTAAAATTCAGCCAATTGCTTCATTCATTTTAAATACGTTTATTGATATTAATATTTCTAATTCAATCTGATCAACAATTAAAAATAAGTCTTGCAAACAGATTTGTGGACATTTGCAGATGAGAAGAAATATCTACTCTTAACGGAAACTTTTTAATGGTTAAACTCCTGCTTTGGATCAATTTACTTTTGCAAAAGTGGTTTTTCAACAAAGAACTTTTTTAAAATTAAATTTCAAATCCAGAATAAAAAATGAATATCTAAATGACTTCAGAGTATAGTAAACTAGTGGAAGACATGTAATGTCAAGTTTCACATTAAAATATTTTTCCTGTATTTAATTTGTATTTAAATCTGTATTAAATAGGAGTTTAAGAGTATGTAATTACATATTTTCTTTATCATATTACAAGTTTTTATTATTTGTGCATTAAATGTTTAAAATTGGAATATTAAAAGTGCAAAATTTATTTGTGGTTCATCTAAAATTCTCTCAAGATAAATTGAAGGTTGGCCACCACTGGTCTAGATAGAGCAGTTATTAAGCAGGAAAAATATACAAAATCAAAATTGTACATAAATTTACTATATTTAAAGTCTTATATACATTAAATTTGAAGAAAAATAGAACTTTTCATTTCATGATCTATACATTTTTTATTTCCATATTTTTTAAAAAGGTATTCCATATTCAGCACTTTTAGGTCTCTTGATAATTTTATTGCTTTCTAGCTCAGAAATTTCTTTCCTGCTGTTTGCATTAGTTTTCTAATTTCATTTTTCTGAAGTTATGACTAAAATTATTTATTCCAATAATGTTCATAGAATAATTTTAAAAAAATTCATTGCTAAAGATACAAATTAAATGAATAACAAACTGTTGCAAGTCTTCTAAAATATATTATGCATTCATTCATTTAACCATCCATAACATTATGGTGGGAATTGTTTTCTTAATACTAGTAAAGCTTTAAGATAAGCTTTTTTATACATTATTTCTCAAAGTCAAAAATTAATTTTATTTTACCGTAAACTTTATTTAAACTGAAGATCCTTTATATCAGGGGTGGGCAATTGTTTTGGCTCAGGGGCCGCAGAGGTTGTTGGAGGCCGCATCATGGGCCACTTTGTGGAAGCGAAGGTTAGTGGAGGGCCGCACCTTTTTTCATGACACAATAAACACACTGCATTATTCCCTGTATTACCAAAGAAATATTTGTTTGTTCATTCTTCATTAAACATACGATATCCATCACCGATTTTACATTTTTTCAGAGGGTTCATGGTTTTACTAAAGTTGGAAATGTATATATTTGCTAATGCAAAGACAAAATTGAAAGTAACCAGATCAACTGGAAAAGCATTGCACATCATATCTACACTGTGCATGTGGATTGACGTGGCCATCATAGTGGAAAATACGAGATGAATCTTCAATCACGCACGGAAAGGAAATCTCAGTTCAAGGCAGATTTTTCTGATTGTCTTGGAGGGCTGCATAAAAACTCTTAGCAGGCCGCATGTGGCCCTCAGGCCGCTATTTGCCCACCCCTGCTTTATATGAAAAATTAATTACACAGTTTAAGCCTCGATTTAAAAGATTTATAGAGGATGCATGAAAGAAATACTTTAGGTTTAATTTATTCTAATACAATAACTATAATGTTTCAGCTTTAAATTTAATATGTTATGTACAGCATAAGATTGTTTGATGCCTTTTATCTAATGATCAGATGGTTTTGAGAAGTAAAACTGATAATTTGAATTAAGCGCCTTTATTTCACGTCCATTGTATGATTTTGCAATTCGAGTTCAAATTTTAATTTAGTGGGAAAATAATTTAAAAATATTTATTTTATTAATTATAAGATATTTATTTTATATATTTTTAAAAAAATAATAAGACATTATATTTTTTCTTGCATATATCAGATTATGCACGACTGTGCTTTATCTTAATACTAGTTTTTTTTTTTAATTTTTCATATAAATATTAATGAAATAATATTACAGTAAATAATTTTTGACTATGTAAAAATAATGTTATTAAAACAGGCAAAACTCAATGGATGCCAGAAGACTTGTGCATAAAATCCCTATCTAGTGCCTATTCA
This sequence comes from Epiperipatus broadwayi, assembly GCA_028023455.1. Classification (NCBI taxonomy): domain Eukaryota; kingdom Metazoa; phylum Onychophora; class Udeonychophora; order Euonychophora; family Peripatidae; genus Epiperipatus; species Epiperipatus broadwayi. Next base: position 3,497,204 of record JAQFVV010006264.1, on the reverse strand, counting down.
TCCAATATCCCCAGACTAGTTTCTAGCTTGTGGCTTTCGTTAGTGAGGAGCCTTGGATCTGAGAGCACTGCGCCTAGATCTTGTTATGAGCAAGCATAAGAAATTGTGATCATGTGATGTCTAGTGGTTTAATAATAATGTGCGAGTTTGTTGCTTTATACAAGAGAAAATGGTTAATTAAAGTAATGATAAAGTATGTATAACATTTCCAATTTTTTAGTTAACTATTACTTTATCATCATCAGCTTCTGATTCAGAAGTTATCTATAAATCAAGTGCTTGTATTTTATCCAGTTATAAATTGCCAGCTTTGTATTTTTCTTTTCTTGTTGGAGTCATAATGAAAATGTAGATAACCAGTATTTAATATCCAAAATGACATGCATACAAAGCATTAATTTTCTTAAGTCCTTCATATTAATTCTGCCTTATAAAATATGAAAATATTTAATCAAAGTTCCCCGTGTAAAATAATGTTTATTGTGTAGAATAGAAAATAATTTCTAATGGAATTTTTTGATAAATCAGAAAGACATTTTTGTACAATATTTTCAACGGATGATACTTTCTTGAATAATTTTATATCAGTTCTGTAACAACTTCTTATATTTGCTTCATTGGAATTGTCAGGTACAGATTGTATAATCTTATTATTAATATATGCAAAGTGATAAAAAATAATATTTAGTTTTAGAATTCATTATTTGATACAAATTCAATAATTTATTTATTCTTTGTGTGTGTGTGTGCATATGTCAAACTTGAAAAGTCTGCATAAAAATGAAAAATATCTTTTCTAATAAATTGTCAATATATTTTAAATATAATGAATAACTTATTTCAACATTTTCCCAGCAGAATACTCTTAGACCAACATTTAAATTAAACTAATGCAATTATTAATCTTTCTTCTGATACAGCCCATTTGAGATATATTCTATATTATTATTATTTTTTTTTTTTTTAGGATGATGAGCTGAAAGAAATAATCGAAAAAGCACGTGAAATGGAGGATAGTTATGGACATTATTTTGATATGATTATAATAAACTCTGATTTGGATCGTGTTTATAATGAACTTTTACAAGAAATTAACAGGCTAGAACGAGAACCTCAATGGGTTCCTCTAGAATGGATTAAAAACGATGTTGGATAATATTATTACTAATTGATTTTGAAATAACCTCGAACAAGTGCAGTGCCATATTTAGGCTGGCTCACCTCTGTAAGGACTCCTATTAGCTGCCTCCTGCAGTGTAAACCAGTGACTTTACATATACTGTGCTGGATTAAACATTGCTTGATCAAGTTCCTTCAGCACCTATTTTGTATTATAACACTGTATGAATGTATTAAAAAGTTTGTTTTATATATAAAAAAAAAAAAATAGATGTTTGTAAATCAATAAAATAATATCTTTTATCGTTTATTGTTGTTTGATTTTTTAAAATCATGTTTTAATTAAATTTAGCAGTTCATTCTCTGATGCAGTATAATTACTTTTCTTCCAAAAACTTTTCAATGTATCTAATATGATTTTTAATTCTGGGCCACTTTTAATTCCTTTTTCCAAAAGTTGTGATCCAGAAATAGGAAATTTAGGTATATTCCAACTCTGTAATTTTTGCAAAAGCGCTGCATTCCCGTGATATTTACATATTTCATAAGTTAATTCTTTTATTTGATCTCCATTTTCACCTGCAAAAATTTGGTCCATAATTAGATCCTGTACAGTTTTGAGCGGATCTGTAGTTTTAACAACATCTCTATAGTTTGTAATTAATACAGCTATATCATATTCATCCGTTGAAATTTTTAATCTTGAATCTAAAGTATCAACCTGAAAAAGAAGAAATTTTTAAATATTAATTGTAGATTATAAATACAAAAATACTTAGTAACTTTGATGACATATAAATGCACACAGAGATATTTATATCTCCATGGGTTGGCAAATAATAAACAATTTTAAACATTTAAAATTTGTAAATAGGAGCACTTAGTATGTCCTCTCCCCTTAAACTCACACTTTATGATGTATAAATTTCAATATTATTCACATTCTTGGTTGAGATATTGTGTGGTTGATTTGAATATATTCTATCATTATCTTTGTATTCATGGAAATACTGATATTTGGTATATATACACATAAAAAAATAATAATTTAGTGGTTTGTTGCTCAGAAGTTTGCATAAAAATTCACAAAATTTGAGAACCAAAGCTCCAAACTTTGGGTTCAAGAGTATTTGAATTATTAGTTTAATAATTAATGTCAAATAGAAGAATCTTTGGAATATAAAAATAAAATGTTTTGTTGCTTGGAAATTCATGAGAGATTCAAAAACTGGAAATAAGCTGTGAATCTTGGAAGACTAGAATCCACCATTCTAAGTCATGCAGGGCTATGTAGAGTTATAAAAAGTTCAAACAGAAGTGTTTAGAATTTGGAGCAGAGGTTGATCCAGAAATAGCCACCACATTAGCTTCATTGAGTGTCTTGAATGGGTAGAATCCATAGAGTGATTAAAGATATGAAATCTGACCCATTTAACTTTCGTTTGTGGAAAATGTAAGGCTAGAAAATACTGATTGTTCTGAAAGGGTTACTGAGAGAAATGTTTTGGATAGATATATAACACATTTGATTACTTGACAGCTTTGAATAATATAACTGGAGAAAGTAATTTGATTCAAACAGGATGCAGAAAGGTTGATTGCCATTATTCAACAAATGTAGGATTTAATTGTAGCTACTTCTTATGTTAGAAAAGAATTAGGAAATTGTTAATGAAATATAAATTCCATTTGAATATTAATTCCAAAAATATTGTTCATAGGTAGTTACACAGAGGCTACATTGCTAGGTAAAACAGAGTGTTTCTTTTGTATAATGAGTCTGAAAGAAGATATAATTAAATTAAACTTATACTTCATTCTAATCCATTTTTCCTCAATGAATTATTAAATCCGATCCATCTATTAAAAAGAGGCTGAACGATAATGCATCCACCTGACTTGTCTTCAAACTGAACTTATTCAAGTTCGGTCTAGGTTCATTTTAATAATGATCCTTTAATATACATTTTCTTTATGCTTATATACACACATGTGTGTGTGTGTGTGTTATGTACAAACATATATAAAACATCTTGCAAATTGTGTACATGAATTATATAATTTTCTATTCATGTTTAAATGAGCAATTAATTTTCTGTATATTCAGACTTCATTATATTTAATGTCACAGAATTCTTTTAATAGAATCTTGAGTGTAATAATTTTTTTTTTTTAATATTTTGTGGGACCATACATTAGACAAATCAATATTATATGAATTCGCTTTAATATATGACTATAAAACAGATTGTCAGAAAAATATTAAACCGTAACACTACATTAAAGTCTAATAGAAGAAAAGAATGAGACTAATTATGTCAAACATAATGGAAAAAAAAAATTGAATATAGCAAAACTATACAATAGCATCATTCAGTGCAAGCCAGAGTAATCAATGGATGCAAGAACAACTTGTATAAGCATAAAGAACAGTGATTATGTGATATATAAAACATTGCATAATTAACTAAAAATTGGTTATTTAAAAAGAATGGAAAATTATATAATTTGTATAATATTCTATATAGAGATATATATATTTTAGTATAAATCTGTATTAATGATAGACAACAATGAAAATTATGATTAGAAAAAAAACCCACTAGCTTGTAATTATAGTGCATAATATTTTTTTGTATAATGTGCAGATTATGTAATTTGTGGAGAATATTCTTCTCAAGTGACTGTTTAAATAATTGATCTAAGCTGAGCATTCAAAAATTTATACAATATGAGTACTGCCATTGTTTATATCCATGATTATTATTAATAACTAGATAAAGGAATACATTTTATATCAAATTATTATTGCCAATTATTTTAAATCAATTGAAATTTCTGGTTAGCAAAACAAAGCAATTTTTCTTCGTTTTTGAAATTAAAGATTCAAATAATATAAGTATGTAAAGATAATTAATTATGATGATGAAGATAGATAAAATAATATTCATAGTTGATTGGCCCTCTATTTACAGCTCACAATTTATAAGAGTACAATCATCTCATATCGCTATCTTTTCTATTTATATAGACGATTGTTGTTAACAACTTTAACTAAAGTGTTGAATTTTAAATCAATCAAGTTATTATTTCCAATTATTTTAAATTGATTGAAATTTCTAATTAGCAAAGTAGAACAATTCTGTCTTATTTTTAAATAAGGAGACAGTGATATGAAGCCATACTCGTATTGCAAAAATTGTCAAGTACTGACTAGAGCAGAGATTCGCAATCTCTCGTGACCTCTCACGGGGTCGCAAAAAAATTGTTGGAAGCCATGAAAATTTTGAGAAGTTCTCATGATGGATAATAAATTTTTAACTGAAGAAATAAAAACTTACGCACTTAAAAATACATGAAAACTCCTCAACTCATTATTGGGTGTCTGACTACTTTTGGGTTTAAACACTTCCTTCTTTATATTCCAATCCGCTTGATATAAATAGCACACCATGATGGCACTTCATTTATATTGCTCTCCTTTCTCTTTTTCACTCTCAGTTTTGTTCTTTGTGCTAATATCCTCCTAATGTTCATATGCAGTACTATGTTCTTGAATGTACACATTTTCTAAAACAGGCCAAAAAATTTGTAATTGCTACTAATCAACACTTCTATGAATCAAGTAGTATACATTTTTTGTTAATATGCAGTTTATTAAAGATCTTGTATCAAATTGTATGTATTGAAATATATATTTGTATGTGGTAAAATGACATTATTACTATCATTGTATGCTTATAATAGGAAAGTAACATATAATGGGCTTCGTGAAATTTCAATCTGAGTACATGGGTTGCAAGTGTAAAAAGATTGTGCATCACTGGGCTATAGGGCAGATGAATTATTTGAAAACAAACACTATTGAGATATTATTCTCCATAATTAAAAATATATTATCTTGATGTAAATATATATATTTACACGAGAAGGAAAAAATAAAATACAGAACAGTAGAAACATTCTAGCATAACAGCATTTTGATTAACTATTTATAAAAGTATGATAATTTTTTTTGGTTGTATAAAATATAAACATATTTGGAATAAATGAAAGATAACTTTTGAATCTTTCTTAAATAGAACATACAGATTCAAATTAAACATAGAAATGAGATGTTTTTAGAAAGCTGATGTTATGGCACACAAATATAAAATTTTAGCAATATAAATCTGAATATTCAAAAATTCCACCTGAGAATAGATTTTTTTTGTAAACTATTATAAAAAAAGACCTGCTAAAGAATGGATCAGTAAAATCTTAAAGAATATTCTTGCATTATAAATTAATGTATTCACAAACATAACTGAATCAAGTACAGCTTTTGAGAAAGGATATGATGTAGGTTCTATCTGATAAAGGATCAAAATATTTAAGACTTGTTCATATATAAATGGAGCAGTAAGTTATATTGGTTGATAGGTAAGATAATGATTTGACAAATGAACTTATCAATTATAATATTTATTAGTTCTTAAATGATAATTAAATCGAGTAATAATTTGATTTGACTTTTGACAAATGCTGAAGGCATAGTTTTAAAGATGAAAGAAACAGTTTATTTAAAATGATGACTTGCTGAATTGTAAAAAAAAGATCTTAAACTAAAGTGAAAGATCTACCATATTAAAAATAAATGTGTTGTTCATGGTCTCTAAAGATTAACGAGGTCATTAGCAAAGGAAATAGATGAGCAATGACAAATGGGAAGATTTGTTAAGTAGATTATAAAATATTGGGGTCAGTACTGAAGTCTGGAATTATGTTTACTGAAGTGAAAATATATGAACCAGAAAGATGTGTATAGTTTTTTAACTGAATGATTCTAATTGTGAATACTAAGAACAACTTATGGGTGTTGTGATAGAAATTGCTTTCAAGTCGGTTCCACAACAACAAAGTTTACACATTTAACAAATGTTAGCAAAAATAATGATTTTCAATGTTAATGAAATGATTAGGGGAAATATGGTTAACCTTTTATAGCATGACAACTTGGGGAGAATTAATACATTTAGGTCTTAAAGAATATGAGCAAAAAAAACTTCCTATTGGTCTTAAATATTTTACTGATGTTATTAGTGGATCCTTTTGAAATAAAACAATATTTGGTAACAGATTGAATAAAACAACATATTAGAATACAACTGCCTTAAAACAAACATAACAGTGGAATCTAGAGATTTAAAAATACTAGCTGAATGCAGTTTTAATTGCATTTTGTTAATAAGACAAAGAAGCAGATTAACTTCAGCTTATGTACTAAAGAATTCATAGCTTCAAAATGTGAAATAGCACTAAACTGGTGTCATTAAATTAGATTTTAAGTAGATATTTTTAATTAAAATTAGAAAACTAATGCAGATAGATATAATGCAACCAAGCTGATATTAAAATTACTTGGGGTTAAAAAAGTAGTAAGCAATTATACTGAAATTAGATACCTAATATTACATTAAACTAATAAATCTATAGCTAGAAAGAAATTGGTTAAGTCCTTGCAAGTTTAATGTAATACTTATATGACCAAAAAAAATTATGCAGAAAAACAGATGATAGAGAGAACAAATCATTTAATGAGGATTCATGTACATCTACAAAACTATGTGAAGCAAAAATGAACAACTTTCAATTGCAGAAGACATTCAAACTACAGAGAGAAAAGTTTGCACTTAGTAATACTGAAGCTTTCTAAGTGGTCATTAGTTGAAATTCTGTAATAAGAGTTGAAGACCACTAATATTTATTAGTTGATATACTTAAATTTTGCATATTATTAGAAATAGCTATTTATGATTGATCCAAATTCAATTTGTATGAATTAACTTGTTGGTATGGCATTTAGTTGTGATGATTATTAAAAACATGGAAATCTGAAGTAGATAATGAAATATATCACAGAAAAATTAGAATACTGATTGCTTCATTTGCCACGATGATTTGATTTAGAGACCATTACTGCAAAGATGATTAATTTGATCACTTTGATTACATTTAGTGCAGTTGCTAGTATTACAATAAGAAACTATATGTCGTAACATGTGGCATTTAAAGCAAAGACATTCACAACCATGAATGTTGGTGGTAAGTGGAACTGAATGCAGTGAGTAATATTCTTGTGCCCTTTCTCAGAAAATGATTACAAGTGGTGCAAGAGAATGTACCATTAGTTAAGCAGAGGTTACATAATACATTCACGAATTGTTGCAACCTTTTTGTCATATAATACACCTTTTTTTTATGTTAATATGTTTGATTGTAATTTCAATAAATTCTCACTGTTGGTTAGTAAAATATTCTATTAGTTATGAATGAGACTGTAGATTTGGTTGTTTTTTTAATCGCATTGTGCTTCTGCAATTCAAGGAATTAATAGACAAGACTGTATAAGATGGGCATCAGTTTGATAGTAATCATTGGCCCACACTAATAACTGAAATTAGCAATGTCATGCTGTTTGAAAAAATATGTTTCCAATAGTCATTTGCTTTATCAAACACTTGGAGTGGAGATTTACTAACATTTTTCATTAGAACGGACATATAAAGTCAAAAAACTACGGAGAGACTTTCTTTTCAAAATTTTTTATTGATATACAATATATAACTTCACAAATAAATATAAATAGCCGACGTTTCGTCCATTTTTTAAAATAATGATATGGACTTTATCAAGGTTCTATAAAACAGAGAAAAAATATACAATAAATAAGAGAACAAGAAAATAAGAAAATAAAATAAAATAAAACAAATAAAAACAAATAAAAATAATAATAATAACAAAATAAAATACCTATAAACCAAAAATGGAAAAATTGTATATCACAACATTTCCTTATATAGTGAGAAATTTTTTATACCAAAAGGAAAAAAATATCTATACAAAAACAGTCAATTTTTTTGCACAAATATATAAGCTATTTTAACATCTTATTTAAAACAGGATTTATATCAAATCAATAAAACATGTAAAGGTAATATTATTTGCTATAGTACTTATACACATGATTTATTTTTCCTAAAACTAAGCTTTGAATAAATATCAGTAAGATTTTGAAAGTTTCATAAAGATTTTGCTTTAACATTTTTTTTTTGGAAGACTTTCAATTGGTTTTAAAATTTTAAACATTCAACGGCATATGATTAATAATAGCCAAAGTATCGGAGAGGCTGAAAGCCATGATTAGAAGGACTTCAAAACTACTCTCAATTCCTTTGAAGCTAGTTTTTGCTAATTTAACAGCAGGATAAAAAAAGTCATGATAACTGAAGATTAAAACTTCAATTACATTTAGGATGAATTTTCTTAAGATCATTTTATCCCTAAGAGTTTTGAATTAATCTTTCAAGTTAGAGATAATAAATTTACAAATCACTGTAACAGCGTACCTCTTCCTCAGAATGAAGAAGTGCAGAAATCCTGGTCAGCAGCTCTGGATGAAAAGCTTCAGATCTCGCCCAAACATTTTTGAACTCTTCAACATTTGCATTTTCAGGAAAACCTTTAAAAAAAATTATACATAATAAAAAAAGACGATCATCTTAAAGATAAGTTTGATTCGAAATAAATATCTTAAATTATTTTTTATTTATAATAAATACAAATAGGTTAAAGTGCTTTTAAAAAGATCTGCATGGGGCAAAGTCTCTCCAATAACCTCCCCCCCCCCCACACAGGAGAACAATCAGATTTATATTTTTAGATTTATTTATTGTATTTTTTAAATTGTTCTTCCTTTGAAAAGTTCAAAAATATCAATTTTTTTGATGATACATAACTACAGCAAAAAATGATCATTCATATTGGAAATAAATTAAAAAATGGAAAAGTATCAAAGTATAGCTTAATTTTTTACTTTTTTCCCATATTATATATATAATATACCTAGATCTTTTCATAATTGAAATAAAATACTAGTTTTCTACTTCACCTTTGAGTAGTAAGTAATTTAAACTGCGCTTTATGCAAAAAAGTGAAGCTTGCAAAATATTAAAGAGTTATATGGCTAAGCGCTTTCAGAGAACTTAAGTCTCCATATTCATAGCTTACTTTAATTGAAGTTCAGCGGTGATTTATGCAAATTTTCTTTCATAACGACCATTTTCTGGAGATTGCAAAGCACGATTCTTTTCGGTTTATTGCACAGTTATCATCTGCAATAAAGCATGCCTCCTTAATCTTTCGTTTCACATAGTTACTTTCAGTGCATAGTGCCCTTGCTATAGTGGGTTCGAACACATGGCCTATTGTTCTTTCAGTTTATAATTTACTACAATTTTTCATTTCGAATTTCTCACTTGTGAAATTTTTTATTATGGAATCTCAAAGAGAGCATCTTTTTTTTAATTTTTAAAAAAGTATTTAGATCATAAAATAACTCTGTGTTTGTGAAAGCAACATTTAATTCAAAAATGAAATTACCAGCATAGTATGTTGAAATAAGTTTAAATTAAGAATGGAGATTATGAGGTAACTATGATGATGATAGATATGATTCGGCAGGTACTTGGTACACTGAATCAGGACAAAATTGTAAAGTAATCTTACATATGTATACCAGAGCCAATGGATATTAGTTTTGTTACAGCTTCTGGAAATGAATATGCACTATGCATGCTTAATGATTTCCTTTTTAATTAATTTAAATGTGTAAAATGTACAAATATTTGGATGAAAACGTATATAAAACTTTGTTATAACTCATTTAACTCGAATGACTGTTCAAACCTCAAGAATTGCAATGAAATAGATAAGTCATTATCAGATATTCAAAAAAGTATGAAAATTTATAACAGCTATAGGATATAAAATTGGAAATAGTTAAATATAAGGAGAAAGAAAATATTTTGAATCGTACAAGTAGCAAGAATCAGTAAGCTAGGCTACAATCCCGCAGTTGAAGGGACTGCAGATTTAAATGTTAGCTTGGAATGTTACAATAAGTCTCTCTTCAGTCTCGATGAGTCACTTAAAGATTTCATGCATAATCACAGTGACAAAAAAATTAAGAAAAATAAAAAAAAATGTTTAGTAAAAAAATACTGATCAGATGAACATATTGTTTCTACAGTTTTATTTTCTTTTGGTAAGGAAAGAAAATAAAATTAATTGTTAGAAACAATATGTTGTGTTGAATAAAGTGTGAATAAGAGGAGTTATTAATTATATTTGTTAATAAAATGAATGCATAAAAATAAAGAATATTAATATAATTTTACAAAGAAATAGATGAAGCATTTAAGATTTTTCAAAATTATCTTGCAAAGGAGTTCAAGATTGTTCACATGATTTGTAACAATGTAGCATGCATAAAAATGCACAATTGTTTAAGATTTTTCTATACTAAGAATATTTTAATCAAGAATTTATATAGATATAAAAGAAAATTAATATATGGATGTTATATTTATTCCAAAATTTTTCCTTATACTTAAGTATAAAGCATCTTTAGTAACTTTCCTGAAATTATATTCATTTTTATTTTGTCAATAACTAATTATATATTATCTTCCTTAGGTATACTCTTGATACATTTTTTCAATATCAAATGAAACAATCATTCTATTTGTAATTGCTTTTACATTTTAAATATATTTATAAGTTCTTCTGAATTCCTAATACAATATTTGCCAAAATTGGAGTGAGAATCTTTTTAATATAATATAGTATATAAATCTTTAAGAAGATAATTATTAAAGTCTAATTTTGGTATTCCTGCTTTACAATACCTTCTTTTATTTTCCTATCAAATCAATTTCACTTAAAACAACCACCATGACCCTTTATCTTCACTTGTTACTATTAAGCCTTCTTTATTTATCTTCTCCATAATCTGTCTTATAATGGATTTCTTCCAATCTTTTTTACTACATTTATGCTTTTATTAATAATATTATTCATTTCTGATTATAACTCTGCTTTCAAACTATTCTTAATATTTATTGCTTTCACACTCACAATTGTTTTTTGAATATCTCTACCCACAATCCTTTTCTTTAAAATCTGATTTCTCATTTGTAAAATTAATGTTAGATATATTTACAAAATAATTAACATTTTCTTCCTTATTACCATTTTTACAGCAAAACAATTTTTTTTTTTTACCAGATTCCATTTCTTTAGAATACAACCAACTATTTATTATCATATTTCTTGGAAAACTTAATATAGTAATTTACTATTATGAATCAATAAATTATGATTAACATACTCCAATAATTCCTTAGATATATGTGCTTTTAAAATTTACATTCCATGGGTATATAGAAATGACATGTCACTCAAAACATTTCATTTTTAATTTATTATAAAACAAACTTAATCCATTTAGTTAAAATCTATTAAAACAAAAATATAAAATAGTGCAGGCAATAGTAAAAAACAAAATAGATAACTAAAAACATAAATGTCTGCCTAAAGAAAGTTTTATAGAACTATAAAATAATTTTATTGTGCTTCTATTATCAAAGGACTAGTCAATCTTAATTTATTATTAATATTTATTTGTTTATAAAATTAGAAAACAATAAGCCTTTTAAAGATTAACATATATCACTAGCTTAATTCACAAAGGGTTCTCTCCTGGCTTTGGCTCAAATTTCTGGAAAACTGTAACATTTTTGTTAATAATTTGATTTACATTATAGTTTTTATTTACAATTAAGTCATTACATCACATAAAAAATAAAATTATAAAACAAATGCAGTAATAAAATGTCTCATTAAATTCTAACGTCTTAAAAACAATTGGCAGACAAATATAAAAACAGAAACAATATATGGATTATGTAATTAATGATAGAAACAATCCAGTTTATTTTCTGGAATTCTATAATAAACAAATATGTCCCAACAGCATTTACACCTCTAACTGCCACAAAATCTTCTTCAGATATATATTAAAAAAAGTTCAATAAAAAATTAAGAAACAGTTCTAATATTTTTCTGTCATAAGTCTTCAATTCTTTTCCTTTGGTTAAAGATCAGAAATGTAATCCTATGACACCATCATAGCTCAATCATTCAATGGTCTATTTTCTATATAATAACTGCTATGATATATCCAATCCATTTTGCATAAAGTTTAAATTGATATCAATGATGATATACTTAATGTTTTTTTTCATAATTCAAAAATCTGTGCTGCTTTCTATGATAACAAATAATATTAAATAAAATATTCATTGTGTTTTCCTGAAGATTTATGATGATGGTGTTCTAGTTGTATTTTTATATTGGACTATTTCCATCATCTAATATGAGTATTGGGTGTCTTTAGAAAAATTTATTTAAATATTCCAAATACATTCAACTGTTAGTAATAGCACATCAAACAGGTTAGTATATGCACAATGTTTCGAGGGGTATTATTGTCCCCTCTTCTTCAGGTGTTGTTGGCTTGACCAGTGACAGTACTAGCATGGGATTCGAACCTGGAACCTTAGATTCTTGAGTAACACTCTAATCAACTGAGCCATCCTGCCAAACATAATAGTCTGTAGAAATTTCATATACATCTATGAGATTCCTTCTGATTTCTCCACGTTTTCTTAAGAGCAAAGTTGATTAGTGGTTTCCATACATTATGTATAGTCACACTAGGTTGGCTTATGGGATAGATTTTCTTCTTTGTACCTTTTCTTCTCTATCAAATATTTTTGTACATGTTTTTGAAAATGGAACACAATATCTAAAACGCATATCTTAATGTGAATTGCTAATAATGATTAAATTTACAGTATGTTATTTAGTTACAATTTTGAAAAATTCCTATATGGTAGCAATTCATAAATATATTGAAAATATTATTAAATAAATGAGAAATATAGTCTTATTCTCAAGTAAGCCCTCATGAAGAGAATGATCTAAAATGGATTTAAAATGTCTCACTTTTGTCTGTTCATCTGAGAATCAATTCCAGAATTTTAACCTTTGACTTCAAAACCACTGCAATAAACCAGTGGAATAATGAGGTATATAAATTTTCCAAAAATTGATTTGAAAAGAATAAAGTACATGAAAATGTAATTAATATTGAGTTTATTTATTTAGAACTACTGATTTCAATGATTTTTCAAAGTATTTCAGTACTAAGAATCAATCAAGGAACAACGAATAAAAAAATTTCAAAATCGTTGTACTTGGTGACACAGAGATGGTTTCTCTCCAGATGTAATTATATACTTTAGATCTTGAAAGTACCTCATGAAATGCATTTTCCAGTAGAATATTGTCTAGCTAATTCAATGTGTTTCATTCCAGTAATATATGTGTGTACACCTGGGTCTTGTTTTATGCAGTAGATAGATTCCTCAGAAAACATCTCAAAAGAAATCACCCAAAAATAGTCTTAACTTACCTTGAAAAATGGGGGTATGTTCCAGTAATTTTCAGAAAGCGTATAAGAGCAAAGCAACAAGGAAAAATTACTTTAAAATTCGCATTAAAAAAATAACGAAATAAAGTATGACTAATAAAAAATTTCAAATATTTGAAAAAAATTAATACAATTTTTTTTTATTAACTTCAGTATTTAATTTTACATTTTTTCATACAAATTTTAATCATTATTGCCATTTGACAATATGCGTTCGTTTGTGAACTGATAAGAAATCAGAGTCGTGATGTGATGTACAACTAGCGCCACTTTCAGTCTTGTGCTGTGTTAATGGTTTTCTGTTTCTATATTAAAAAAATGAGATCACAAATAAAACAAAAAGATTATACATTATCATTAGAAAGATTATTTTCAGTTTAAAAAATCAGTAAAATCTTCGTTATTTATTTTAACAATCTAAAAAATTTCAGTTATAACTAACAAAATATGTTTTAAAAGTTTAAAATTTTTGAATTTTATATGTAAGTATAATCTGTTATTATTATTTACTCATTAGTATAAGTAGGTTATTTACATAGAAGCTAAGATTCTAAATACAGCTTCAGACCATATTCACGTTAGCTGGTAATATAACGTTATATTTTTGAAAAAAAAAAAAAGTATTTCAAGTCAAATAAGTTATTAATAATTTAAATTTCTTGATATCTAATAAATATAGTGAAATATGAAAGGTATTAAGAAGAAACATGAATCGCATAACTTCAAAATCGCATTAAAATAATCCGCATAAAACTAGACTCAGCTGTATATATATTCTTTTGAAAAAATACGTAAATCCTGAATTTATGTAACTTGAAATTGTATTAGAAAGCATTTTAAAAAATGATTGCAAATAATGTTACCTAAAATTATACAGTACTATTAAAAACATTTTTATGGCATCTAAGGAAAAAAAAGAAATATTAAAAAACAAATACAATTAATTTAGTAAAAAAAAAATTTTGTAATAAAAACCAACTTACGTGAAGTAATAAATAAGCTAATTATTGAGCTCTGATTTGCAATTATCATATGCCGACAAATAAAAAAGATTTTTTTTTTGTTTGTGACAAGTACTCAAATATAAGTAAATAGATTAAAGCTTATCAGACTAAGCCACACAAAAAAATAAGAATCCAAAATAAAATTAAAAAACTTTACATCAGAGGTCCCCAACCTTTTTGCACTTAAGAGCACATTCTATAATACCGGCCAAGTGGCAGGCACCATTTATTTTTTTCAACCAGATGGCGGGCACCATTTATTTTTTCAATGTAAATTTATAGTTGGATATTGTTAATAATACACAAAATGTACAAAAAAATATTTATTTCAAAAATAAAATTTTAATATATAATTAACGTTTATATTTTTACGTTGTAAAAGTATAGTATGCCCTACAATTTGATTACAATATAATACAATAATTTATAAGAAATTTTAAAAATTAAATTTATTTGTATCAGATAAATAATTTTTTATCGTGATCATATAGCGGCGGGCACACGTAAAATGGTCTGTGGGTGCCATGGTGCCCACGGGCATAGGGTTGGGGACCCCTGCTTTATATGATAATGCTAATAAATTATTACAATCACAAAAACACTGTTACTAATGGTAATAAGTACTAACCCATGTATGATGTCAAACCAAGTTCTATCATTTTTGTCATATTTTCAAGAGCATGATTTGTTGATAAAATTTTTTTCAATTCTGCCCAGATTCGTTCACCTGAAATTTCTGAAATATAATAACGATATTAGATTGTTGTGTTTTTTTATATCTATTTACTTATCTATTATTTTCTTTAAAATAAGTTTCTTTACAGTGAATAAAAACATTAAGAAAATAATGAAATTATAACAATGTCATGCATGTATTTAGAAGAAAACATTATTTACATTAGATTAGAATTACATAACAATGTTACTATTACGTAACATATAACAAATCAATAATAAATTACTTATTAACTAAGCACAATTAATTTCCTGTGTTTGTATTGAAGTTTAATTAATACAATTCTTATGCTTTCCTTCCAAACTTAGCATGTAAAACTAAAATGTATTGTATTTTAATATCATTTGAGATTGTCTTTTATAATTTACATTATGAACAATTCAATAATATCTCACTGCAATAAAACAAGTCTTTTTCTTATATTTCCAGAATATATTTGCATCAATTTCTATTTTTCATTTGCTATAATAATTTTGTTTCTATTATTTTTTTAAAAATTTTATTTGATTTTGTTTGTACTATTAAAAATAATTAACTTTTAATTTTTAGGTTAAATTACGGATATAACTTTCTAATATTATGTAGGGGTAAATATTTTTTTCAAAGAGAAAATCAATTGTTTGACTAAATTAATGCACATGCGTCTATAACTCTTAAGATTTGCTATAATTGTCAGAATGTCAACATATGCAATAGCTACTATTTTTCTCCAGAAAAAAGTAGTATATACACTTTAGTATAAACATGACTAATTCCTCAAGAAAAGCATTTATAAACATTTCACATAATGCTTGTGGGACTCTTACTATATGGTTATTGATGAAAAATCTTTATTTTCCAGGAATTAATTATGATTCATTCAAGATGAGGATTGTTAGGAATTAAGTTGACTATCTGATCAGTTAACAATCGATGGTTGACAAAAAAATCAAGGTTCCTTTAAAATCAATTTGTATTGCAATCAAATTGGGTCTTTTATTTTCTTTTATGCATATTCTTATGAAGTGATTTTACTAATCAGAACATAATACTCTGAAAATATCTTGTATTTAAATATTACGCTATTATGCTTTTACAGCAATATTCTTACAATGACTTTAGCATAGGTATAAGTCTATAAATAAAAAATCTTGTACTATCCAATACAAGATTTGATCGGTCTTTCTTTTTGCGAATAAAATTAACCCAAGATGATATTTGGAATCAATAAATTTGATCTTAAAATGATTCTTGAAACCAAAATCAATTTGCTATATAACAAATATCTATCATTTTTAATAGATGTATTATGAATTTTATAATACAATTGTTGGAGACTTTCAAAATTTATAGTTTACTTTAATTGATAGAATGATCTCAAAACTTTTAATTCTTCTTCTTGTTCAAATGTTCTGCTGAACTGCTTAAAATAAGCTAGTTATTAAACTTTATTTCTTTTATTTACTTATTTCATTTAAGATACAGACTAGCATGTTTGTATGTTGTCATAATTGAGTAAATAATTTATAGAAAAATCAATAACACATCTCTTCTATGTTTAATTATGTCTCTTAGGGCTACTTTGCATAGTTGTAATCACTGTAGAATTCATGTCTGGAATTTTATTAACAAGAATAAAAAAAATATATAGTTCTAGCGCTAACATAAATCCAGATTTTTCAGGAATAATAAAAAAAGATAAAGTGGTCAATCAAAGAAAAAGTAGTTTTATTTGCAAAGAAATGAGTTTATCTAGAAAATAAAATAGACGATTATAATTAAGTACTTGCTTAAAAAATTTTCCCAGTACTATTGTGAAGTAATAAATTTGTATGATATCATATACGTTGTCAAAAAACTCAAGATATGCAGTACATAGCACTTCAAAATGGAATTCAAAAATAAATTTTCAAAACTTAAAATGTATGAAAATCTTCATAATTTAAACATTTAAAAAAGAAAATTGACTCAATCCTCAATATGGAAACTACGAATTTTAATTATTAATAAGAAATGAAGAAAACATTCAAAACTACAACAGCTATAATGAAAAATTGTAAAAAGTTGATTTTAAAAAAAAAAATTACTTTCAAAATTACATTAAATTAAAATTTGTAATTATAAATTTATTAAATGCACATTGATTACGTAAGTAATATTTACCAAGTCTGTAACCTCGAAAATATGCATGTAAAATGTGATAGTAGGGACATCTACAGGTCTTTAACCACAAGCTTACGCTATGGAAGAAAAGAGGGGAACCCTTCTTTACTTCAACCTACTTTCTATTTAAATAGGTGAAGCGGTTAGATCCCTACTATCGCATTTTACACGCATATTTTCAAGATTACAGCCTTGGTAAATATTACTTACGTATTCAATGTGCGTTTAATAAATTTATAATTACAACTTTAAATTACTGTAATAGATTTCTAACTATAAAATCTTTCCATTGACTCATTGTAAATCGAAAGATTTCGCGAGTATTAATGTGTAATAAGAAATGTGGACTTAATCAGTGAAGTATTGAATAGCTTCATGCTCGCAGATCTAACCGCTTCAGCTTCACCTATTTAAATAGAAAGTAGGTTGAAGTAAAGAAGGGTTCCCCTCTTTTCTTCCATAGCGTAAGCTTGTGGTTAAAGACCTGTAGAGGTCCCTACTATCGCATTTTACACGCATATTTTCGAGGTTACAGCCTTGGTAAATATTAAATTAAAAGTAAAAAAATTTTTAAACATATAATCACAAATATTCTTTTTATTGTAATTTAATATAAAAAAAACAAAAAAGATAGAACCAATCCCTAACTTTTGTGAGACTAGCATAGTAAACATTATCAAACTATCAATGTGGGCATAGAAATTCAGAAATGTTGATACTGTTATAAAAAATTATTTTTTAAATGAAATATCATTAAAAGATTCACATGAAGTGTTTCGTGTAAAACGTATGATTGTAGAAAGTTTGATGCTTGTAATTTAAGTAATATTTTGTTATCTATAAATACTAAATAAATGATGAAGACTTATATAAAAGATTGTAACCTATGCCAACTGATGAGAACAGATTCAGCATGAAATGCATATCTTAGAGATCATTTGTCATTTTCAGATGTCTTTGCTAATATGTTTCATTAATATCCAGTGGAATGGAAGTTTTAAATATATCTGAAGTATGGTTATTCTATGTATTTATGTTTAACTTAAAGGGGAAAAAGGAAATGGTTCTGAAATGCATTATTAGTAAAAGAAATGATCTGAATTTCTATTTGATAAAAAAAAAAAAATAGCTATGATATTTAAATTAAACATAGCTCAATGTAAATATAAACAAAGGGAGCAAATCACACATGACTGAAAAGCACAAAGGAATTAAGAATAGAATGAATCCACCTATTCTTAGTTGCTCTGATGTTTACAAGCATACCTTTGTCAATATTATTGATAATTCAGAGTGAATTTATCAACCAGATGGAATATGGCATTTAAAAAGTTATTAAACTCAGAAATTAATTATACAAGGCTGGAAACAATGTCTTACTCTTGACACCTTGATTGGGGATATTCTGAAAAGCAAGCTCATTAGATAACATTTGTAAGACAAGCTTGTTAAATTAGGTCATGTGATATATGACTTTTTTTTTTGCAATTATATTTTTTTCCCCTAAGACTTTAGTGATTTTATATTGCTAAAGCTATTAATATATAGAGAATCTGAACTTAGTTCAGTCCCGTATGGCTATTTAAGTTAGATAGCTGGATTTGAAGACATATGAATGTCTCAAAATTTCAGATTTTCTACTTAATAGTTAACCATTAGATAAAGTGCTGGGTTTGACCTGGTATTTTAAATCTAATGCTTGAATATCCTAGCACCTCACTGAGGAAGCCAGAAGTGAAAACCGGTCTGGGATTGGGGATATTCTGAAAAGCTTGTTAAGAGCTATTTGCAAGCTCATTAGATAACATTTGTAAGACAAGCTGGTTAAATTAGGTCATGTGATATATGACTTTATTTCTTTGCAATTAACAAGATGTAATATGTAAACTTTAAATTTACATTGAGCTAAGTTTAATTTAAAGTTTACATATTAAATCATTTAATTATTGCAACGAAGAAGTTAAAAGTGAATATTCCATCTGGTTGATAAATTAATTTCACTCTGAATTACCAAAATGTTGCCAAAGGTATCCTTATAATCATCAGAGCTACCAAGAATAGGTAGATTCATTCTATTCTTAATTCTTTTGTTTAACATTCAAAATGCTTTTAAGTCATAGAACAGCTATGATATATATATATGGGTGTGTGTGTGTGTGTGTGAACAAGTTATTATGAAGATAGCTATAATCAAATAATCTATTTTGTTCTAAATCCATCATTTAATGGCACTCAACAGCATAAAGCTTAATAAATAGTTTAATTTTGTAAACTGTAATGTTTACCATAATCACATCTCATACTTGAACTCAATGATAAATGAAGGTATACCACTATAGGATAAGAGTAGTATCCCACATTATCTCCAAAAATGATGGTCATCACTCCATTTGCGGAGTTCTGACCATCATAACATATATTTGCTATCGTGTAGTAATTCAGCCTATTTATTCCATATCCATGTACAGAAAACATGAACAATTAAATGATATTTGCTACTATAACTGACCAAATCTCTCATCTAGTTTCTAGCTAATTGATCTTTACGTACACATGCATAAGTTGTTTTTCTTTATACTATCCAAATGTATTATCTGAGATAAGATTGAATTAAACTATGAAAGTCAATTAATACTCTATTTAATTTAATCTTGTGCTCATTAATAAAAACCACCAATCAGAAATCCATCAAATGATCTGCTTGGCCTTATTATTTGATGTCCATTAAAGTGACTATAGAGCAGAGTAATAAAAAATGGCTTATTTATATTATGAAAGTTGAAAATATTTTTGCTAGAATAAAATCAATAGTAAAGATGTCATTATCTTCAAAAACTTTTCTTAGAAAATGACCATATAACATAATGAAAACATAGCTTTCTGGGTGATTTCCCATGAAAACTATTAATTTTGAAATTTTGTTATGACAACTGGAAGAATGCTTAGAAAAATTTAAAAACTTAAATATGTTTTACGAAAAATAACTTGAGAAATACAGTGAATGATATTTAATATTTTCTTTATTAGTTTTAATTTCATTTATAATTTCTATTTTTGACAGCTTTAATTTTCTTTTAAGTAAAAAAAAAAATGAAGATAACAATGACAATTCATAATCAAGATAAAAAGTTTTTTAAAAATATGTATTCCCAGAATGGCCATGTGGTGTTACCCATGACCTAATTGTATCGAATATACATGAATACTGAACATTCATGTCTGAACCTGTTTAAGCTAACGTATGTAAATTTTAAGCGCTATTGAGAAGATAATAAATATATGCATGCTTTGGCAAAAAATAAGTGATCAATCAAAAGTTATAGTGTGCTCATTTTGAGAGACTTGTGGGACAAAAAATCAATTATATAATTAGACTATATCATCTATTCACCTGTCTTAGCTCCCTGTGATTTCCAAAATTAAAAACTGCACTGAAAGGATGAAGATTTTTTACTATAACTGATATCCAAAAGAATGTGAGACAATTGCTCAACAGTATTCTTGAAAATGAGCTCCAAACATGTTTCCAGAAGTGGAAATGCCATTTTAATCAGTGTACAAGGGGGACTACTTTGAAGGCAAAAGTAATTAATACTGTACACTTCCATATATATATATTTTATGAAGATCCACTCTGGGAATTAAATTGTCACACTTCGTATATAAAATGCAAGACAAATTACATCAAAAATATCTACCCAATCATTCCTCACAGAGCAACAATGAATATGAGACATTCATTACTAGCTAGCCAATTGCAGTCGATTAAAGATGGTGTCCACTATTGTTTTACTTTCTAGTTAAAAGTAGTTAGATCTTCATTTATTGATCAATACTGAATGCTAGAATGAATTGGTTATACACTGGCTATCTGAAAAAAAAAAATGCCAAGATTGATTAAAATCTGAAAAAAATTTAAAATTTTATCTGGCCTGA